>APFE031381680.1:44438-55815 GCA_000404065.3 Pinus taeda | reverse complement strand
GATCGTACCATATTCAAGATTGTTCTATTCATTCTTTCAGCTACACCATTCTATTGGGGATTATAAGGCACATTGTTTGATGTTTAATCCCATGTTGGCAAAGATATTGTTCAAATTCATTTGATGTATATTATTTTCCATTATCAGTGCGAATAGACCCAATATGAGATTGTGCATCATTTTCAATCCATTTATGAAAATTCTTGAATGTTAGGAAAGCATCAGATTTGTTCTTCAATAAATAAACCCAACACATTCTGGTGTAGTCATCAATAAATGTCATGATATATTATTTCCATTTGCAGAAGGAACAAGCATTGGACCACATAAATCTGAATGAATAAGTTCAAGCTTCCTATGTGCTCTTGAATGTGAGTCATGAAATGACTGTTTGCTATGCTTTCCTAGAATGCAAGCATCACATTGCTTAAGTTTTCTAGGAATTGTAGGCAAAACAGCAACACCATTTTTCTTCAATAAATGGAGATTGTCATAGTTCAAATGTCCAAATCTAGCATGCCATAATAAACTTGATGGAAGTGTACCTTCTTCATGATGAGAATTGTATAAGAAATGTTGTGCATGAGCAGATGTTCCTTGCAGCTTGAGAATCCTTTCTTCTTCTATTCCCCTCATGACAAGTGAGTGGTCGATGCTTTTCTTACCTCAAGCTTGCCATCAAACATATGAATGGAGTTACCTTGCTGGCGGATGTGGACCAAGGACAACAAGTTTCTCTTGAGCTGTGGGAGATATAAAACATGATCAAGAAGAAAGTCTGAGAGACCAGGCAGTTTAAGCCTGATTGTGCCAAGCCCTGATGGCTTTATTTTTGACTGATCTGCAAAGTATACTGCTCCATCAACATTGTCCGTGAAATCTTCAAAAAAATCTTTTCTATGAGTCATGTGACAGGTTGCTCCTGAATCAAGCAACCAATCATTTTTCCAGGAAGCAAGTGAAGTATTGAACAAATCTTCATTTACTCCAATGTTACATTGTGCCTCAACATAGTGAGCGGATTCAGGTGCTTTACCTTTGTCTGTATCATCAGTTTTACCTTTCTGTTGGTTTCTTCTCTGCTCAATTTTGTCCCATGGTAGCTTGCATGTAGAGGCATCATGTGATCCATTTCTTTTGCAGCGAATACAATGTAAATCTGTCTTTTCTCCTTGAGAATGTCTGCCCCCCCTGCCTCTGAAGTATCTTCCTCTTCCTCTTCGTCCACCTCTTCCTCTTATAGAATCTTGAGAAGGATACTTTTCTTTATGAGCCAGGCATACAGTCTCTTCAGAAGATTCAGGGACTGTCTTCTTTCCAAAGGACTTTTCTCTTTCAACAAACTTTTTCACAAGAGAGTCAAAGGTTATATCTTTGAGATTTCCATTTGCTTGCAAAGACTCAAGATAATTGGAGTATGTAGGATGAAGTGCCTTGAGAAAAGCAATAAGAGAGATATCCAGCTCAACTTTAGTGGATTTGATATCATGCATTATAGACTTTATTTCAGATGCAAGAGCAAGAGGATCATTATTTTGCAGTTCAAGACTGAAGAGTTTAATCATAAGTTGGATGAATTCAAGTGTAGAATGTGAGTCATAGAGTTCTTTCAGCTTTTGTAAAGCTTCAAAGGCAGTTGAATATGATGAAATGTGGCGACTCACCTCCTTATTTACAGATGCTGCGATTAATGCATATGCTTTGATGTTCTTGTTTTCCCAGATGGCGAGCTCTTTGTCTGATGTAGGCTTTTCTAGGTCATCGTCTCCTTCTCCGACACACGATCCTTTCCACAACTCATTGAAGATGAGGGTGTGTTGTATCATCCGGGACCAGTCAGGATAGTTCTCCTTGCCAGTGAGAACTATTCCTACCATAGAGATGATTGAATGCATTCTGTAAAAAATTACTTATGCTAATAAAAAACTTTTTCTGATACACTAATACTTCTGATGGAAAAAAAAAAAAAAATTGCTCTTATGAAGAAAACAAAACTTCTGCTGCTATACAGTCAAATTGTTCTCAAAGGGGTAAAAAGATTTCAAAGTCTTTATGCACTATATTTTCTTCCAATGTCTTTGTAAAATATCCTTCATAACACCTCCCCCTTTTCTTCTTTAAACAAAAACCATTCAATATATATATATATATATATATATATATATATATATATATATATATATATATATATATAATATATATATATATATATATATATATTATATATATATATATATATATATATATATATATATATATATATATATATATATATATATATATATTTACAGCACCAACTTCCCAATTCTCCTCAGTAACCATAATAATTTATATACCACCACACTTCCCTTATATTCCCTATAATAACAAACTCAAAATAAGGGAGACGAATTCACTTAAACCAAAGAGGCTTTGACTTTAGGGATTGGATGGCTTTGAAAATAAAATCAAAATTTTCACCTTGGCATGATGGGGAGAATATGGGTGAATGAAATATTCACTTTAACGTGAACTACAATGCACATGCTCCAGCAAAGTTGAATTACACTTGGACTCCACCACTTGCGTTGATAGATCAGAGTTCTGTGACTCTTATCACAAATCCGCAGATGGAATACTGTCAGGCATATGAAACAACATTCGTTGTATACCATTTACCATATGAAATGTTGCATACACATTCGATATCAGGCATATGAAACAGCATTCGTTGTATACCAATCCGGATATTCGAGCCACCAGCAGTGCTGCTCTCGGTGGTAAGGCCTACTCCATGGACGCCGACCTCCAGGTACACGGGAAATGTGCAGTTCAACGCTGGTCTGCGAAACTTCAACCTTGACTTAACTCGCAGGTTGATTTGGAAAAAACAATGAAACAATGTTTTAAACTGTGAGCAGAAACATATGAAACAGCGTTTCAAACTGGGAGTGGGAGCGAAAACATATGAAACGGCGTTTTTAAAACAAAACCCATACTGGTGCCTCCACGCAGACAGCACATGTTTGCCCAATTAGATTGATCAGATCATTGGTCGACTGTGGATGTATGGTAACATTGAAGGGAAGAATTTGTTTTAAATTTGCAAAGTTCGCAAGCAACAGAGACAGTGTTTTTTTTTTTTAAATATAAAACAATGAGACAGGCAGCGTACGCCAGAATGCGTGCCAAAATTCATCAAGAAGAAAACAGATGACAGATGTGTTAATGGACAGAGAGGCGCTGGAACGGTTTTGGATTCTGAGTGAATTTCAGGGCAGCGCAGGTGTGGCAAAATGACAGAGGCGTTTGAGGTCATGTCAGAATGACAGAGGATAAAGGAGTTACAAGGCATGCCAAAAAAAGGAACCTGGGACCTGTGCTCTGATACCATGTCAGGCCATGAGTAACTCCAGAAAAACTGATTCGTTTATTCCATTAGGTAGCTATTTGTTATATACATGAATGTGACCGCTCAGTTCATCTTTTTGATGACTGTTCACATTCAAATTCTCCCAATCGTTGAGGATTAGGTGTCAACAAAACTAAGAACCCTAGGCTTAGATCTTATAGGAATGAGAGTGGGATTTAATAGATAATTTCTTTTCAGCATTTAACATCACTGTTATTCCAAGAGATCAAAACATTCATGCAGATTCATTGGTCGTTTCTGCTAGTTCTTTTAAAATTCCCAATCAAATTCTTGTCCAATATTAAATTCAAGTTAAGTGTAAACCATCTATTCCTGACAATCTTAAATGGCAAATATTTTATGATGACGAGCAGTTAAAATCCTTTTTGCAAGTAATTGATGAATTTTCAACCTTGCAAATTGAGGAAGAACAACTTGATAATCATGAAGTTTATAAGGAAAATCAAACACCAAAATTTGACTAAAAAATTGTTTATCATAACATTATTCAATTATACAACAATTTTATTCCTAAAGGGTTAGTCCCTCTTGAAGAGCTCTTTGATCATAATGATGTTCCCAAAAATCCATTATCAAATTCACCTGAGGAAAATATTGAAATTTGTAACATTGGAAGTTCTGAATAAATAAAAAATATTAAACTTTCTGCGTCCATGTCAATGGAAACCAAAGACAAATATGTATCCCTCCTTAAAGCCTATAAATATGTTTTTTCCTAGTCTTATAATGAACTAAAGGCATATGATACATCTCTTATTGAACATAAAATCCCATTAAAACTAGAGGCTAAACCTTTTAAGCAAAAATTAAGGAGAATTAGTCATGTCCTTCTTCTTGTTATTGAAAAAGAACTCAAAAAGCTACTTGATGTTAAAATTATAGTTCCATTGAGATATTTTGATTGGGTAGCTAATTTAGTTCCAGTGAGAAAGAAGAATAGTGAAATTAGACTATGTGTGGATTTTAGGAATTTGAATAAATCATCTTTGAAAGATAATTATCCATTACCCAAGATGGATCTATTACTTCATAAAGTTTCATAAGCTAATAGAATTTCTATGTTAGATGGTTTTACTCGATACAGTCAGATTATGGTTAGTCGAGAGGATAGAGAAAGACAACATTCACAACTCCTTCAGGTACATTTATGTATGCCCGGATGCCTTTTGGGTTAACTAATGTTGGAGCTACTTTTCAAAGAGCTATGGACTTAGAATTTGTGGGTAAGACAAACAAATTTGTTGTTATTTATCTTGATGATTTGACTATTTTTTCTAATTCTAATCAGAAACAGTTAAAGCACTTGAGAAAGGTTTTTGATGGGTGTAGAAAGTTTGGGATTTCTCTTAATCCCAAAATGTCTTTGCTTGCACTCAAGGAAGGAAAATTTCTTGGCCATATTATTTCTAATGAAGGAGTAGTCATTGATCTTAAAAGAGTTTCAACTATACAAGCAGTTTCATTACCAAGGAATAAGAAGGAAATTCATGCTTTCCTTGGGAAAATAATTTTTTTAAGGTGGTTTATTTGTAATTATGCTGAAATAGTTAAGGATATCACTGATATGTTGAGAAAGAATCATGAAGTTTAATGGACCATTACTACAAGGTATGCATTTGATCAGATTAAAAAGGCTATTGTAGAAGCTTCCATTTTAGCCAACCCAGATTATTTTGAACCATTTAGTATATTTTATTTTGCCTCTAAAAATACCTTAGTAGTTGTCCTTTTGCAAAAGAATAAAGATGGAGATGACAAACCTATTGCCTTTTTTTAGTAAAGTCGTGAGAGATGTTGAGCTGAAATATGACATTATTGAAAAAAATGTATATTATTTAGTTCAAGCCCTGAAATCTTTTAGAGTCTATCTCCTTCATTCTTCTATTATTGCCTATGTACCTAATAGTGTTGTTAAAATCGTTTTAACTCGGTGTGATATTGATGGAAGGAGTGGGAGATTGATAACTAAGATTTTAGAGTATGATCTCATTATGAAAACTACAAAGTTGGTAAAAGGTCAAGGCCTCGCTAAGATTCTTACTGAGTCAAATTGTAAGATCTTGGGAATAAATTTTGTTTTTGAAATCCCAACTGAGAATAATCGACAAGAACCTTCTAAAATCCCAACACAGAAGAATCCACAAGAACCTTTTGAAATCCCAACTAAGAAGAATACACAAGAACCTTCTGAAATCCCAACACAAAAGAATCCACAAGAAACTTCTTCATCAAACCAATCAATTTTGATTCATATTGATGAGAAATTTTTATTATCTAATTGGTACACTGATATTGTGAATTTTCTTAGAGATTTTAAGTGTCCATATGAATTTACAAAGAATCAATGTAAAACATTGAAGTTGAAGGCCATAAACTATTGTATTGTTAATGCAAATATGTATTGGAAGGATCCTCTTAACATCCTTTTACTTTTCTTAACAGAAAATGGGACAGAAGGGATCATTGGTCAATTTCATGCAGGTATTTATGAAGGGCACTATGCTTGGAGGGCTACAACACACAAAAATTTAAGAGCAATATTTTATTGGCCTATTATGTTTGCACAAGTGGGAGCGAAGGTTAGAAGTTGTACTCAATGTCAAATGTTTGTTGGAAAGCAGAGATTAGCAACACTTCCATTACTTCCAGTACTAGTCCAAGAACCTTTCCTTCAATGGGGATTGGATTTCATTAGTGAAATTCATCCTCCATCAAGTAGTTAACATAAATTGATATTGATTGCCACATATTGCTTTACCAAATGGGTAGAGGACATTCCACTCAGAAATGCAACTGATACTGTAGTTATAAAATTTATTGAAGAATGCATATTGTCTAGATTTGGATGCCCCCAACAAATAGTGACAAACAATGCAACAACATTCAACAGTGTCATGGTGATTGAATTCTTTCAGAAATACCAAATCTTGTTGCATCATTCTACTGCATACTATCCACAGGGAAATAGACAGGCAGAGTCCTCTAACAAGAGTTTGGTTAAAGTCATAAAGAAAATGTTGGAGGATCACAAAAGGAGTTGGGATAGTCATCTCATTTATGCATTTTGGGCCAACAGGATTTCACCGAAGAGATTGACATGCAAATCTCCTTTTTAGCTTGTTTATGGTAAAGAAGCTATATTTCCCACACATATAGCTTTTCCTATCATGAAGTTTTTACAAGAATCAAATGAAGAGCTTGATGATTTCTCTAGAAGGATAAATCTGATTATAGAACTTAATGAAGATAGAGATGAAGTTCATTATAAGCTTTGAAAATATCATAACAAAATCAAAAGTTTGTTTGATAGAAAAGCTATGGAAAGAGATTTAAAAAAAAAAGAGATTTGGTATTAAGATGGGTTGCTAGAAGAGAATACAAAGGAAAACATGGAAAGTTTGATAACCTCTAGCTTGGACCTTTTAGTATTGCTAAGGTTAAGGGTAATAACACTTTCATCCTGCAAAATTTGGAAGGACAATATTCCTCATTGCTTGTCAATGGGAAATACTTGAAGCACTACATTCAGTATTGAGAAGTTTTCCATTCATCCATCATTGTATATCACCAGAGATTTTATTTTACATGCAATGTGTATTTGTTTCAATAGAGACACCATTAGCCCAAGGAGAAGGCACATGTGTCTGCAAGTTCTCTGCAACCTGCAGGAGGAAGCAGTCTCGAGTTGGAGCCAATGTTGTAGCATCCTTTATTTTTGATAAGTTAGTTTTTATTTATAAAAGAGGGTATAAAAATATAGAATAAAAAAATGAAAATGAAAAATAGAAAGAAAAAAAATGAAATGAAACCCCATCAAAAGAAAATCAAAATTTGTATAAGTGAGCCAATTTAAATGCCACTTCAAAGAAATAAATTACATTGTAATAAATTAAGGTTTTGTGTGCAGCTTGTTTAAATGCCACAACTTGTTGTTTTGATTTGAATCATATTTTTTAATCATGATCAAATCATTTAAATTTATGTTTTAAATTAGTGAATAAGTTCACCAAATTGTTTAATATTAGTAGAACATTATTATATAGGATATAATAGAATAAAATGTGACCTAACATTCTCAAAATTTGGCCAAAGGATATATTGGATTAGGGTTATAAGCAAATTAGGCAAAGGATTTGTTGCTAGTTCAAAATGAGCCAAATTTAGATTAAGGTTGGATTGATTAGTACTTAATTACCTCTTAAGGGTGATTAACTTTTTGTATTAATTTAAACTTTATTATGTTTTTAACCAAAGTCATACATGACAAGGCAAGTTTGTCGCAAAGCACTAAGAAGCCAACACCTTGGATGATGGTCCTCTTCCCTACCCAGATAAATGACGGGGAAGCCATTTCGCACCCCCTTCCACCATTGCGCGATAATGACAGGGGGGTTCAAAAAGGGGTTTTCCTCAAGGTGGGCCCCTCGCAACATGTCATGCCCTCCTCACTTCGCACCCCCCTCCCCTGCTCATTACCACTTACCGCTACCCCAACCCTCCGAAATATGCTTATCTACTTCACTCATATGTCATCCTGCCAATGTCATTGCATTTCTCGTGCCTTTCATCCCCCAACCATTTCATTCCACGTGTCCATTTTCCTTCTTTTTGTATTTTATTTAGGTTTCCTAAATTTGACTGCTCCTTGCTTCTACTCTTCGGCATAACTGAATTTACGATAAGAACGAAACCTTCTTTCTATTAGGCATTTTCATCCCTAACATTTTGTTATTTCTTCCTCCTAATTCTACAAATAATGGCTCCTAAAAGTAAATACCAACCCTTTGGTAGTAAAACCTCATCATAGGAAAATCCTAAAGTCTCTAATACCTTAGACCTTCATCACATTCCCTTAGCTAACCAGTTCTTAAAAATTACAAACACAGAGGGCGAATTCGATATATTCGAATTGAACCATTGGTTAAAACAGACTTACCAGGACTCTGAAGATGAAATCAACTTATGGGAATCTTTATTGCCCATGTACATGTTTCCTTAGACCCATCCTTTTCTTGACTTATTCATGTGGTGTCAAGCTAAGTAAAATCCCTTACAGAGAACTGTGATATCTCAAAATGGAGACATTGTGATATTCATCACCCCTGAAACTATCAATAAAATGTTTCTTATCCCTCAAAATAATTCCATTATCCTTTTCTCCACTGCTATCTTAATGGATCTATATCATAAGCTCAATTTCCCCTAAAGAACTCAATTTTTTGAGATCTTTCTTCCAGAAGATGCTAAACTTCCTAAAAAGAACCCTCCACACCCAGCATCCATGTTCCCTGAGAGAGATAAACACATCATTTCCTTAGTTTCTTGCTTGTTAGGTTACCAAATAGATCAATAGGAAGATGAATCTATTCCATGCTATTTACCCATCTTCTCCAAAGAGAAAAAACCTGCTTTCATGTATAATTACAGTCATTTTTTGGCTGAAAGTATGCATGAACAATTGATGAAAATTACTATTAAAGAAGTATTTAAATATTCCTTTGTACTAGTGCATATGATCCTTTTTCAACAAGGAGACTGGTTGCCTATAACTTTACACAAGCAGAATGATTAGCAAGTGATTCATCAATCACACAATGGACTTCATTGATCAGGAGGAACTCAACTGAGTTCACGTTTTCAGATTTCATTGATTGTTTTATTCATCCAATTGGATAGATTCTCAGCAGCCAGAGCGAGCCTAGGACCAGAAATAAAAAGTATCATGCATCTAAGTGACCAAGCCAAGACAGGGGACTGGTATCTTTACCAGAATTATACATATATTAGAGTGTAGGGTTGTGAACTAGCTCCATACAAATTGCCCAAATATGCTCCAATGAGATTTTTCTCTCTAGAATATATTAGGCAAATGATTAATATGTTATGAACTACATTTCATTTCAAGGAAGAGGATATATCAGTTCAAAATCAAGTCACAAGTAGGATCATTTAATTGCAACACCATATCAGCATGTATTGAAGTAGATTCAATCCTCAAACAAATGGGATTCCGAACAAGTTTCACTTGGTCTTATGACCCATTCATTATAATCTCCAACTTAAGGGTGGAACTCAAAACCACACCTTACAATCATACTCCAAGACCAAAGATTGAAAAGTATGGAAATCAAGAACAATGGGAGTAGAACACACTTCAGGAAGTAGAAGAACAGACTTTACCTCCTTCTACCCTCTAGACTCCCACTTCTCAAAGTTGGTAGGACAAGAGCCCCAGAGAAGAATCTTCATCATCAACAAAAGGTGAAAAAGAATTCATTATCTATTAGAAGAAATCAAGGACTGGCGCCAAAGGCACTACTACTCAAAGTCAGAAAGAGCTTATAATCATCAATTTGGATGATTCATAGGTTTCTATAGGGACAATAAGAAACTATAATCACCACTCCATCCTCTTCTTCAATTTCACAAAATTTTTTGGAGATCACCCAGTCTGTAGGAGTAAGTGAGCAAGAGGAGCCAAACATCTTCACTAATTTCCTTGAAATTAAACAAAAGAATGAGTCTTTGAAGGCATATGTTTATGCTCAGTTTTGGAAATAGAAATCAACTTCACAACACAGGTTATTGACAAATTTTGACAATGAAAAAGGCATAATGAAAATGGAATTCCTACAAGCCCAAGCTTATAAGAAGACTTTATTTTCCTTTGATGCTAACCAGATACATCCAATCGACCAGATGGGCATGCATAGGTTGTCTGGTGAGATGCTTTTCTCTACCATGACTAACACTGCTATGGCATTACCAAAACTAAGGACCTTTTTTTCAAATGTACATCCACAATTAAAGATATAAACGATATCCTCTTTGGAAAAGGACAACAAGGTAAAATCATTAGAAGACTTAGTGATCAAAGCTGGGTATGATGCCACTAATGTTAAAGCTGCAGATAACATTATTGAGAAGAAGAATGCAGACATTACAACATTAAAAAAGTAGCTCAAACTCCCTTCTATAGAGGATCCTCAAACTAAGGAGATAGTAGAAAGTGAGCAGCACAAAGAAGAAATGCTCAAGTCGATCATTGAGCAAAATGTACATATAAAGACAATGGAAGAGAAAATTGAGAAATTACTTAAAGAAAAAGAAGAATCTGCTCAAGTAGCCATAGCTCCAATTACAGATACCTATTACAGTGTGAAGGACAACAGGGGAATCGACATCAACAACATCAGAGTCTACATCAAAAGAAGGTGATTTAAACAAATTGATACAGATGTTGTCTCTCTAGAGATAGGAGAAATGAAAGGCTTCACAAGGAATTTAAGAATCTGGAGACTTAGAAGATTAAAAATGACACTATTTATGTTGAAGAGATGTAGAAGTCCCATAGATTGACCAGAAGAATAGAAGAGTTGGAAAATGAGTCATTAATGGCTCAGACCTTGGCCCAAGCTAAGGAAAATATTTGGGCAAACATCAATCAAGCTATAATTGAAGTTTGGCCCTCCATATAGATTATTTTTGAACAGGAAGAGCTGATAAAACATTAGGAGAATTTTGAGGTATAAAATGGGCCTCCTAAGGAAATTATAAAATAATAGTGGAAACAATAAAATAATATTAGATTACATCATCAAATTTTAGAGGGAAAAATAAAAAACTAATTTTTTAACTCATATGGTCAACTTATCTCCCTATGGGTTTACTCAAATTTCGAGTGGAAACACTTTTTGGATGCAACATTTGATTCCTCTTCCAAGGAGTACCCATGTTGCATACTTTCAATGGACCCTCCTGCACAAAAAAATGAGAAGTACATGAAAATTGTGATTGCAATCACGTTTTTTTCATGTATTTCTCATTTTTCGTGTAGCAGGGTCCATCAAAAGTATGTAACATGGGTACTCCTTGGATGAGGAATTAAATTTTGCATCCAACAAGTACTCCCACTCAAAATTTGAGTAAAACCTTAGGGAGATAAGTTGAAAATATGAGTTGAAA
>APFE031381677.1:910-18721 GCA_000404065.3 Pinus taeda | reverse complement strand
GAGGACTCAGCTAGGCCATTGCCTTGAGGGTAATAGGCTGTTGAGTGACCTAGGGTGATATGATATTTGTGACAAAATCTGATCATTTTCTTGGATTTAAAGGCAACTGCATTATCTGTTATGATTTTCTCTGGGCAGCCAAATCTGGACAAGATATTGGTTTCTAGGACTTGTATGATAATTGAATCATTTGCTTGTCTACAAGGTATAGCCTCTATCCACTTGGTGAAGTAATCAATAGCTGTCAAGATCCATCTATGCTGGCCTGAGAATGAAGGGTGTATTTCTCCAATGAAGTCTAAACCCCATTGTTGAAATTGTTTTTCAGTTGAAATGGGCCTGAGGGTTAAGGGAAGCAACTTCTTCTTCCCTTCAAAGATCTGACATTTATGACATGACATTACAAACTTTTTTGCATCAGTAAACAGGGAGGGCCAATAAAATCCAGCCCTTAGGATTTTGTCAGTTGTGGATTTCCAATATAAGTGTCCTCCACAGTCTCCTACATCAAATTCTCTGAGGACCTTATCAGCTTCATCTGAAGTTAGGCAATTGAGTAGGACACCTTCATGATTTTTCCAAAATAACACATTGTCTATGATACAAAATTTTGCAGCCTTCAGTTTTAGAAATATGCTCTTGGTTCTGGATAACCCTGGAGGAGCTTGCAGGTTTAATAATACAAAACATATGTCAGCATACCAAGGTGATTCTAGAAAGGCTTGATTGATCTGTGGAGTCGCCATCTCCTGCTCGTTATCTAATTCATTTATGTCAAGGGCTTCAAAGCTAGTCTCAGTCATTAGCTTAGCTAGCCCTTGTCCTTTTATAAGCTTTGTTGGTTTGATTTATATATCATATTCCAGAATATTGGCAATCCATTTGCCCCTCTTGCCTTCCATTCCCTCTTGGGTTAATATATCTTTGACTACTGCATTGGGCACATATGCAATTATGTGAGAGTATAGGATGTAAACTCTGAAATCCTTGATGGCTTTAACCAGGGCATATGCTTGTTTTTCCATGATTTTGTACTTGAGTGGGGCATCCCTAAGGGTTCTACTGAAAAAGGCAATAGGTTTTTCACTTCCCAAGTCATCCTTTTGTAGTAGGACAGCAACAATTGTGTTTTCAGAGGCAAAGGAGAAGATTATAAAGTCTCTATCAAAACTAGGGCTTGTAAGCATAGGAGTTTTTGTCAGGGCTATCTTGATTTCTTCAAAGGCTTGTTTAGCCTCAATTGTCCATTTGACCTTGGCATCTTTCTTGAGCATATTGTTCAACAATCTTATCAGCTCAGCCAGGTTGGGAATAAATCTTCTTAAGAAATTAATCTTCCCCAAAAAGGCTTGTAATTCCTTGATGTTTCTTGGATGGGGGACTTGCAGGATAGCCTGAATCCTATCAAGGTCAATTCTTATGCCATATTTTGAAATTATGTGACCAAGGAGTTTTCCTTCTTCCAGGCCAAATAGTGACTTCTTTGGGTTTAAAGAAATGCCATACTTTCTGCAAATTATGAACACTTGTCTGAGGTGTTTTAAATGCTCCTGGTCTGATTTTGAGAAGGCTGTTAGATCGTCAAGGTAGATGACTAAGGAATCATGGATTTCTTTGGCAAAGGCTATATCCATTGCCCTTTGAAAGGTGGCTCTAGCATTCTTAAGTCCAAAAGGCATTTTGACATATTCAAAAGTTCCCCAAGGTGTGGTGAAGGCAGTCTTATCCTGGTCATCTGGGTGGACTAAGATTTGATTGAATCCTGAGAAGCCATCCAATAATGAAATCCTTGAAGCTCCCACTACCCTTTGCAAGATGTGGTCCATTTTTGGCAGGGGGTAGTGGTCTTTGAGAGAGACTTTGTTTAAATTCCTCAGATCCACACATAGTCTTATCTCCCCTGTTTTCTTTCTTGTTGGTACAAGGTTAGAAATCCATTCAGAAAAACTTATGGGAGCAATTATCCCAGCTTCATACGTTCGTTTTACTTCCTTCTCTATTAAGGGAAGAAGTACTGGATTGACTCTTCTCAGCTTCTGTTTAAAGGGTTTTCGGTTTTCTTTCAGGGGTATTGTGTGCTGGATTACTGTAGTATCATAGGACTTAAGGTCCTCATAGCTCCAGGAAAATACATCCTGAAACTCTTTGAACAGTTTGATATATTCTGGCTTCTTATCAGGGGGTAGGGTTCTAGAGAGTTTAATCATTTTGGGATTTTTAGTGGTCCCAATGTTACACTCCTCTATTTATGCATTAATGGGTTGCATCTTTGGTTTTTTAGAAAGATCATTTGAATCAAAGATGTCTTCTAAAGGAGCAAGACCTGTAGGCAAGAAATTGTCCTTTAACTGAATTACTTCTGTTTCTTCTTCATTAATTTCATCAAGATCAGCCATTTTTAGCTTCTGCAAATTGGCAGGGTCAAAGGTTGTAGGATGTAATATCCTATCTGCTGTTTTAGCTGATATACTGGTGTTTAGTTCATCCTTTTGGTCTTGATCCTCCTTAATGCTTGTGTCAATGTTTAAGTTTGAGAATTCCTCCTTCATGGTTAAAAAATTATTTATCTGAGTATCATTCTCAAATACCTGCCAATTATTTACATTGTCTAGAACAGAGGGCCTGTGTTTGATTTCAGCAGTGAATTGGTGGTTAGGCCCAAAAGGAAGCTTACAGGTACTTGCAAAGGTTGCCAGACTGTGAGCATGTAAGTTGTGGTTCCTAGGTATTTTGGTGAGCTGTATTCTAGGAAGTTGTTGAGCAAGTCCGTTACAGCCAACCTATAGGACCTCATCCTGGGATCATTTGTAACAAAGTTTCCCTTTATCTGTTGGATAATGAGGTCTAAATCCCCTAATATTGAGACTTTGGTCACTCCTAGATTCTTTATCAGTTTGAGACCTATTAGGAGGGCTTCATATTCTGCCATGTTATTTGTGCATCTAAAGTTAAGCCTATAGGCATGACCTAGAGCATGGTCATTTTGAGTATTATGTATCCATACCCCTGCTCCTGCTCCAAGCTTATTTACTGACCCATCAAATTCTAAATACCAACAGGTTTCTTGGTTAGTATTGGTCTCAATTGATTTGCAGATTTGTTCAGTGGGCAAGTCTGGTTTTGGTAATTCTGGTGACTTGTCAGCAGACCCTGCTGTTTTAATGAGATCAGTGATATGTTCTTCAGCAGTAATGGATAGTTCATTAACATGCCTGGTCTCCTTTGTCTCCAAGAGTTTGAGCTCAGTTTTGGGGCACATATCAGCATTGTATAGTATGAAGGAGTCCATATCTGAATGGATGGAGTAGATTGGGAAATTTTGAGGTTTATCTTGGCTACTGACCACATATTTCATGAGTGTCTCTCTGTACAGTCTCTTTGGTTGGCCAAAGACTGAAATTGTGGCATATGACATGTCTAGTTGCAAAGATCCTTGAAGCTTGGCACCCCAAGATCTTGATAGGAGCATACCATATTTAGGTGGAATGTCTGCTACTACTACATCCATCAGAATTGTTTTTGCTGGATATTGCATTAGGGAGACACAGAGGTCCTTGATCAGGCCTAAGCATCTGACCTGGCTGGAATCAAATGAAAATAAGTCTTTATAGGGTCTGGTGATGTCTAGACCAAGTTTCTCCATTACTGATTTAGGCATTAGGTTATGAGAGGCCCCTGAATCAAACATGGCATTGTGTAACACTTTGTCATGAATGTTTAGGCTTACATAGAATGGAGGAGTTCCTCCATCCCCTTATTTGCCATTGACTTCTGAGCCAAAAATCAGTTCTGGTTGGTCATCCAGAATGTTGACTACATCCCTATTTTCTGGTACTTGCAATGATCTATTAATTTGTTGTCTGAAGACCTCATGTTTGGCTAGTTCAGACAGAGGGATTGCAATTTTCAGTTTTCCAATTTCTGTTTGAAGATTGAAGGGTTTTTCCATCTGAACCTTTATATTATGAGCAGCAGATTTTTCCTTTTCTATTGAATTTTGGGTGAGCATGTCCTGAACAGGTATATTGTTTTGGGATGAGTTTGGGCTGGCTGTATTTTCTAGAGGTTTTCCTAAAATCTCTGTTGGAAGAAGGGGTTTGGATGTAGGTTTTACTGGAGGCTATATGTCAGATACATCTTCTAGTGTAACCTCTTTTTGGGGTTTTTTATCTGAGGACTCTGCTGAGACAGCTTTGTCATTGGATTTCTTGGCTGTTTGTTGTTTTTTTGTTTGGTATTTTCAGGTACATCTATGGTTCTACTTCTTAGTTTGTACTGTTTGTGTACTTCATAGACTGTTGTGTCATACCCTTCTCTGAAATCAAATGACTCACCTGATTTTGCCTGGAATTGTTTGTACTCTTGTGCTTGTTGACAATCTTGGGTTTGTTGATTGTCTTGTGTCAAGAATAATTGTTCTAGACTATCCAAATATATTGAGTTGATGTGGGGATCCTCTATTTGTTCACTAGTGGTTGAGGCCTCTGCATAATTCTCTTGAAATGGAGGTCTGATGTTCTGATCAGGACTAGTTCTCCCAGCATTTGGGTTTTGGTTTTTTCTAAAATTTGGATTCCTAGTAGTGTTGCTTGTTTGTCCTTCCCAAGAGGACTTTCTCTCCATGGTCTCAACTCGATCTCCCAACCTTTCCATTCCCTTCATGATTGCATCTAGCTTTTGATCAAAGGTTGAGGGTTCTTCTTTGAAAGTTATTCTCCTTTCATTTTTTGCTCTGGTTCTCTTGGCAATCAGATTTGCCTCTACACTTACAACTATATTCTGCATGTCTGCAAGACTTGCAGGTGCTCTTTCTCTTAATTGATATGCCATGTCTGGGTCAAATCCATCAGGAAATTTGATCAAGGCTAGATCAGGAGGAGGTCTCAGGTTTTGAGGGATAGCATTATATACATTGTTGAACCTAGCACAGTAGTCTTGAACTGTCTCTTGTGGGCCCCTCTTCAGATTATCATACTCTGTCAGTATGTGAAGGGGGTCTTTCTTCTTTTCCCACTTGTTTAAAAAACTTAGGTATAAGGCATCAGGGTTGACTATAGAATTTGCAGTCAGAGATCTGAACCAATTCCTTACATCCCCTGTCAAACTTTGCACAAAAATTTTCATTCTTACATCTTCATCATCAATCTCATAGTTCTCAAAATAGTCCTGCATCCTCTTAGTGTGCTGTTGGGCAGTATAAGTGCCAGTTCCATCAAAGTAAGTGATTTTTCCTTGATAATCTTGGGGCATTTCCCCTGGGTTTGCAGGCAGGACTAAAGGGGCATATCTAGCCATATTTGCAGGGGAAAAAGGGGCACCAAGAAGGAGTGGGACAACTAGGAAAGCAGGGATAACAGGGACAAGAGGAGTGAGGTGTGCAGGGGATGGGGGAGTGGGGAAACTACCTTGGGAGGTGGATGAAGAGCTAGGATATGCTGGGGTAGGGTGAGGATGAACTGATGGTTTGACAGGAGTAGGAATATAGCTCTGTTGATTTGGCTCGGTATCTGAATCTGAGAGCTCTCTTAGCTGTTCTTGTTTCTTTAGGATTTTGGGGATTAAGTTGGGGTTTTCAAAAATAGTTGGGGGATTAGGGTCAGGGTTGGACCTAGTGAAACGAGATTTCTTCTTTGGAGCCAGCTTCTGATTTTTCCTTTCCTTAACACCCTATGATAGGACCTTTAAACAGGAAGCTTATTTCTTCTTACTTGGTATTTGACATGTCCCCAGTGGAGTCGCCATTGATGTTATCACTCAGGTTGTTCCCTGCTTCCTAAAGGGAATACGGCCGAGGTAACCACTAACCAATCTTGCAGTTACAGGTCCTAGCCTACCTGTAACCAGAGAGGGCTCTCTCTTTATAGTTTAGCTTTGTTCGATGAGTGTTTTAGACTAGTTATGATGCACTGTTTGTTTGAATTTGGTGGGTTGGTGAATTCTTTTAGAACTGAAGTATAGATTTACAGGACAGTTTGTTCCATTGGACAATGGAGTTGAGATATTTGTGCTTTTTTAAAGTGGATCTGTGGAGAGAAAATGTTGCTGCAGAGCAAATTAGGCATGTGTGAAACAATATATCAGATTTGTTGGTGAAAAATGGGAATTTAGTAAGTGAAAGGCAGTTAAGAATCTTTCACTATGCTAATGAAGAAACATGAAAGTAATGCTTAAGAGCAGTTAAGAATTATTAAATAGTATTCACCATGTTAGGATAAGTTTAGACATCAGCAATTAAGAATTCATATCTATGGCTAATCCAGCAGAAAACATATTTAGAAATAGAGATTGAGCATAGGGTGTTTGGAACAAATCCTAGGCTATTCTTTTTCTCTATTTACTAAGATTATGAAAACACAAAGTTATGGAACAAACAGGAAACACATACACAGTTAAGAGAAACTTATTGATTCAGCAAATGACACAGGAATTCTGCAACAACACAGAGCTTTAGATATCCATCTTCAGACAGCGTTGGAACCAACAATCTCCATCAGCAATTTTTATTATCAAAAAGTCTTCAGTATACAATAGAGCTCTTCAGGAAGAATTGTATTACAACCGACCCTCAATGCGTTATCTGAGGGGATATATATACAAAAATAGGGTATAAAATATCTTAGTGGAGAGTTATGGTGCAATAAATTCCACCACCAACTCTCTTACAAAAAGTAAAAGACAACATAAATATAACTTTAAATGTTGAGGTAGCCGACATTCTTCTGTCAGACAGATTTGACTTTTGGCTGTGGAAAGTAGGCGATAGCAGTGCTTTAAATGCTGCGTTAATTTTGGCTTGCTATTTGGGTGGATTGTTGAGTCATCTGTATGATGCTTGTTGTACCTGTATGATGACTTGCCTGCTGACCTATATGTTGATCTTTCTCCAAAAAAAAGGCAAAAGGCAAAGTGGAATTATCTAGGCAAAATTTCCAACATTGCTTGCCACCAATCAGTTGGGGGCAACTGATGTCTTCTCATTTTAACCACTATCTCATCTTCCTCTGTGTGTCTATAAAAATTAGGAGGGACCTCAAACAGATGATTAATTTCATGCTCAATAAAGAATAGATTCTCCAGCTTGTCATAGAGGGTTTTCCCAGAGGGAGGCCCTGCTTCTTCTGTGGAGCTGTTGGATGCTGTGATCTGGTTTTCAACATAATTGTTGATCCTTGTCATATACTGATTATATGACAGCAGTTTTCCTGTACCAGTCACTAAGCTTGGCAGTCCTTTGTCCTGTAAAATAGCCATTTTAGCTCTGAATTCATCTATCTCAACCTTCATTTCTTGACATTTCCTCTCCAGTTTCTGAGTGAAATTCCTCAATGTCCATACCTTCTTGGCTGTGAGGATTGTATCTATTCTACTGGCTATTTGTAGAGCAGCCAATTCTTCCCTAGTGCGGTTATTGAGAAAGTGAATCATTTTGGTGGTCTGCTCAGGCATTATTCCCAGAGTTGTCCTGGCTCTCTGAATCTCTACATGAGCTATTTCTATCAGCTCCACCTATTCAAAAATTGCTTGAATGGACCTCCATTGATCCTGTATAGATTGGCCAATTTTGGCCCAAATAATCTTTTTTATTTCTCCTAGGGTCTTATCTAGCATCAACTCTTTCTCTAGAGTTTTTACTTTGGCCTCCAAGGCCTTTATTTCTCTTTGCTTCTCTGCCACAGTCATCTTTGATTTGTGAATATCTGTGACTTGGTTTTCTAGCTTTTTGACAGCCTTCATCAATTCCTCCATGCCCATGCTGGATTCTGCTGCTGTTGTGGCTCCTACTGTTGCTCCAGTTGTTGATGTAGTTGTAGTAGGTGCAGGAGCAGAAGGAGGGGCTGCTGTTACTTGTGCTGGAGGGGCAGATTGAAGGTTTGTTGAGGTTTGAGGTGGCTGGGAGGTAGATTCCCCTTGCTTGTCCTGTATAGCTTTTTCTAACTCTGCCTCCATCTGCAGTATCCTTTGGTTCATGACTAGGAGTAGCTCCATAGCATTGTCCACCTGTTTTTCTTGTGCAAGCTCTACTGTGTCAGGATGGATGGTAGGAGGCAATTTTTCCTGTTTCCTCAATGCAGCTATATCATCCTCCTTTTTCTTCATAACGGCTCTAACACCCTTTGGATATTTGGGGTCATGTCCCAAATCAATAATTATGTCCTCCAAAGTCTTTATTCTATTGTCTTTTACGGAGGAGGACAGCCTTTCCAAATCAAGCTGTCTGTTTGTGTTCTTCAGGGATTCTTTTAGCTAATGGGCCATCATTGCCCTGTCAGCAAGTGTTGCATACACCATCTCCCCAGTTTGTTTGTGCAGCTCAATTTGATCCATGGGGTGTATGTCTTTAGCAAAGACCTCTAGATTTGTCTTGTAATAATCTGATGCGGTCTTCGGGTGTGGGACTTTGGGCTTTAGATGAGTGAAGATCATCTTTTCTTCCTTTAGATCAAAGGCAGCCATTAATCTTTGCTTTTTGGCTGGGGTTGTGTTTAGGAATTGCTCATCGAGCTGCACTCTTAGCAACTCATTTTGTCCCTTGATCTCCTTGAAGCCCTCTTTAACTGTGGTTGGCTTTTTTCCCTACTGTCTGGAGGAGGACACCTCCACAGTATGTTGTTGAGCCTACTCTAGCTGAAATGAGCTAGTGGCAGTCTGTTGGCTCGTTTATTTTTCTTTGCTTTGGCTTTCTGCCAGCTCTTCACTTATGTCTCCTTCTTCTGCTTCAGGGTCTACCCTTGGCCTCTTGGCCTCTGGTTGCTGTGATGACCCTGTGGGAGGTGTGGTTTCTTCTCTGTCTCTCTTTTTCCCTCTCTCATCATTGAGAGGGGTCTGCAAAACTGGGTTTTGAGTTTGTTCAGTTTGCAGGGGAGGGGCCTGTCCTGATTGCTGGTCCTTTGAAGTACTAGGCTGCCCTATTTCTATCTCCAGTGTGTTCATCCATCTTCTCCTTTCCTTTTGTGGTGGTTGTTGTTGCTGGAGCCTCTGGATGTCCTGTGTGTTGGGGTAGTAGAGGTACCTTCTCCTGCTTGGACTGGTTGCTTGAAGACCTGTTGACAAGAGTCTAAGTCAAGAATTTTTTCCAAGTCCCTTACATTCTGCTCCATTATTTCTTCCTGAGTCAATTCCTCTACTATTGATTCAGGCACCCATTCATCTTGATTAGCAAAATGTTGTACTTGAGGGAGTGGGGCATGTTTATAGGCTAGAAGCCTATATTTAACCCTCCTTGCACTGATGAAACCTTCAGGTTCATAAGGGACCCACCAGAAGCTTCTCTTGAGTTTGAGTTGTTGTCCTAGTATTTGGTCAGCTTCTTGCCAACCATCTTTTTTGTTCATTGTAAATGGGCCGGTCCCCTGAACTTCAGGTTGGCTTTCTTCTTGGCACTGTGAAAGTGTGTTAGGTCGGAGTTTATAAGCTGTCTATAGTACTCCAGGGTGAATAGCCTCATAGGGACATACTTTGGGAGCCTGTAGGGACAGAGCTCACAACCATAAATTCTGATTACAATGTGGTTTTGGTACAAGTACCAATCACCAATTTTGTAGCTTCTGGATAGTTGCAAGATATTCTGCATATCTTTGGACAATCTGATAGGAGGGGTCCTCTTTAAGAGGCACGTGACTGGATATACAAATTGATCAATGAATTCACAGTATGAGTAGGGAGAATTGTGTACTTGGTGGAAGACTGAAGACCAGAAGATCGCAGACCTTCTCTCACCCTGTGAGTCTAGCTTCTTGATTGAGCACTGGAAGCTATCTGTCTGGTAGTACAGGAATAAGTGATAGATGTATGAGGAATATCTGAATATTGCCTCCCTGTCCAGCCTTGTCAATTGATCATGTATATTATTGGCAATGTACTTGGCATAACTGTATTTCATAGCAGGGGGCTTCATCAGGCTGTATGCAGAGAGCATGACCAGCACAGTCAGATCAACATGTTTATTTGTGGTGAACCCCAACACAGAGGTCATCATATCTACCAGTAGCTTGCCAACCTCATTGAGATCTTCATAGGAGAAAGGAGGTGGCCCAGAGGGTTGGCAGTCTGCCTTCATGAATTTTCTGGCTATGGCAGCAATATCTGAATCAGAAAGTCTGGAGCCCTCATCTAGCAAATAGTTCATGGAGAAGGGGTATAACAACTGGGTCTGCTTGTAGTTGAGCATCTGGTTGATGGAGTCTAGAGTTATATAGAAGAGGATGCTCCCAGATGGAGACTTCACAGCCTTGAGTTTCTGGTCATAGTTCTCTGCACATAGGTGGATGATTTCAGGGAAAATGTTTACTGGAGGCAGGAAGTAGTTGGGTAGATTAGATTGCCACACCCCATACACGTCACTGTTGTCCAAGTGACTGTTTCTTAGTTGGCAATATGTCTGCAAATGGTTTCTCTCTGCCACAAAATCTGTGATGAGGGCATCACTGTCCACCAGTGGTATAGCTTCTAGCTCTTTGTTAGGTGGATTTATAGGCAAAACATCCAGAGCAGCTGGAGTGGCCATTGTCTTTCTTTTGCTAGTGGTTTACTGTGTTTCAAGCTTGATGTGAATGCTGAGCAATGGCTTACTGCTCTCTATTTGCAGTGAGCATTTTGGCAGTGCAAGGAGGCTATCACAGGCTTAATCAATCTGTGGGGCACTCTGTTTGGAGGAACCAGAGTGTTTTTGAGCTGGTTAGCTAGTTATTTGCAGAGGAGTGCTTTAGCAGAGGTGAGGGAAATGTGAATTTAGTTCTTCTAGCTTGTAGCTCGTCTTTCTTAGTTGTTTCTTGTGAAAAACAGGTAAATTTGACCGCGGGTCACGGGTTTCCTTGCGACTTACTTCGTGTAGGGGTTTGAGAGGTTTCTTAGGTAGATTTTAGAGTTGAATTTCGACAATGTGGGTCCTTAAACTGAGTTTCTTAAGTAGGAAAATAGGATTATATGGAGAACAGTGGACAAGAAGGTGCCTGCGGCAAAATACCTGGTTTTAATGACGTACGAGGCGTTTGCACCAGTCGAACTAGCTGAATTGCAGGTAGTTGGGTTGACAATGGAGGTGGCAACAACTTTGGCGGATTACTTTTTCTTTTCGACCGTTGGAAGTTGAGATTCGCTTTCAGAGGAGCTCCGGGCATTTGTAGAAAATAATGCAAAATAACGGTTTTTTTACGCCTTTTATGCATTTTTGGCATATTGGCGCCTTTTTGTGGTGACGTCATCATGGGCCCAGGTACGAACAGGGTGACGTGGCAGGTGACGTGGGTGCCCAGGTGGCACTGACACGATGGCAGGGTGGACAGGGCGACGTGGAGGGCAGGGGTGATGTGGAGGCCTGGTGGCGGCGTAGTGGGGTGACGTCACGCTGACGGGGGCATGACATCATCATGGAGGGTAGGGCGGTAAGCGGTCTCCCCGACAGGCTCTTGGGTGGTAAGTGGTTTGGAGGGGAGGCAGCGAACAACCCTAGCGCCTGACGCGTGGCGGGGGTATGGCGGCAGTACCGCCCATCCCCCGGACGCAAAAGGTCGGGCGGTTGTGGTTGAAGATCGACCGCCCACCGTAGGATGGGCGGGGCGGAAGATCTAACGGTGGGCGGCGATCATGATATGCCGCCACGTTAATAAGAGGGGACCCGCCTGATTATATAATAAACGTTTAATAAATGGGGCGCGGGGTGGGTTTAGAACCTTAGGTTATGGGTTTTTGGGTTTTTTAAGCGCGTATTTTATTTAAAAGCTTTTTATTTCAAAAACTTTATAATAAAGGGTTTATGGCGGAGGAAAGGGGGATAAGGGAAAATGAGGGCGCGGAAAGTGATTTTTTCACTTTAACCATAGTTTTTGTCAAACCCATAGTTTTTAGGAGGATTTAGGGCTAATACTAACCCTTGAGGGGTTAATATTTCCAAGAGGGATATGGCTATACACTTGGGGAGGGGGAAGTTAGGAGCTAGATCATAGTTTTATGATTAATATGGTTGTGAGGGTGAATGAAGGGTGCAGCCAATTAAATGAAACTTAACTAGGATATTGGGATAAATGAAAATGATGAAAAAGGATGTTTTTGCCACAAGAAATGTGCTTCTTTTCATGCTGAACTCCATGTTGACCAAGTGGTTGTGATGTCATTAGTGGAACTGGACACTGACAGATCTCAAGGCCTTGGTGTTAGTAAGAAGACTTTTGGGGAAACTGGGGAGTTAGACATGCTTCCAGTGCTTGTCCCCCTTATTTTCTTGATGCCCCACCTGTGGGCATAAGTTTTTGCACTTATTTGGCCATTGGTGATGCTCTCCATTCTGCAACTTGCATTATTACCCATCCTAGAATCCTAAATTTTTTCTTCATTAAAGTGGGTGCACTGAACTAGCAGACCCTAATCTTCCTCTTTTTCTTTTGACTGCCCTCCTATCTAATATCTACCCTTATTTCTTCCAAGGCCCCAGATTAAGCAGTTGGGCACCTTTATTTCTCTACCTAGCTAGTCATCTGCCAAGCTTAAGCTATTTGGTCAGGAAACATTATCTATTATGCAACAAGCAATTCAACCATGGCATGGTCCAGCTTAGATTGTTGGGCCATCCATCAAGTGTGATTAGCAGCAGTACTTGGATAACCTCACACTGCCAAATGAGCTCAGCATTGGCATTTTGACTGGCCACTTTCCTGGTCCTTAGTTTGGGGTTCATTTTCACTTTTCTCTTGACCACTTGATTTTCTTTCCCTTTGATTATTCTTTTAGGGCATACCCTCTTTTCATTTTTTAATTTTTTTTGTAGTATTTACACAAAATATGGAACCTTTGCAGCCTGCAATGATGAACATATTTGGCCCTTCCACTAACAATCATGAAAGATGAAACCTATTGGTCTAGGAACCTAACAATCCCTATGAAGAAGAGTCACATACATACGTAGGTTCGGTGAAAAAAAGTCATGTACACAATCCAAACAATGGAAAATAGGAAACCAAAAGCTACTACCATGGTAATTTCCCATATTATTGTGGTGGAAACACATATTTGATCCAATCAAACAAATACCATCAACATTACCAAAGGATTTTCTTCTGGTATTGGCAAAGGAAAAAGCTATATAAGGATGAAGATCTAGGAGTTAAGTGTGAAATGAAATGTTTTATTCTTGTATGATCTGATTTGGATTAGGTGTGTACCAAGGAGAAAGGAGAAGGCTCAGATCTAAAAGATCTAAAGTTTTATTGAATATATGCTTGATTGATTTTCTTGTTGAATAATGTTTAAATGACTAACCATGAAAGATCTGTGATTATGGTAGAACTATGATTATGAACATATATATTTTCTAAGATATGTATGTGTGTAGATATCTGGGTTTGACATGTGATTTGTAGTGAAGTTTTGATTTAGTAATTTAAATATTTATACGTGGTTTTTCTTTTGGATAGTCATTGACATATAAAAATATGCCCCGCAATAGTCATGTATGTATTATGAAATAATTTATTTTAAATTACTTGTTGACTTGGGTTTTGGTATTCAGTATTTTGAAATATATACATGAGTTTTATGCATGATAGGTGTGTATATATGAAATTTGGTTAATTGAAGTCACATATATATTCCAGGGTTTGAGTTTCTACTTGATGAGAAAAATTGATGAATTATATCTTACTTGTTGTTATGCATCATGATGTCTTGATAAGAATGATCTGTATTTGACAATATGGATGTGATTGACTTGGTTGTGGCTTATTGATTAGTGATGATGCTACAAACTTGTCATTGGGTATTCAGTGATTCAATGTTAGTATATCAGTGATTGAATGATGCAGTGATTTAGAATTTTTACTTAGTGATTCAATGGTTCAGTGATTCAGTCTGTTTTTATTCAGTATTCAGTAACATGAGATACGCAAGTAGGATTTATGCATAGCAAGTGCATATATATGTAGGTTTGGTTCAAAGAAGCCATCTATATATATTGAATTCAATTTTATGAGGCTTTGCAATGACTGCACATTGCTTCTACGATGATTATTTGGTATCTAACAATGTGATTAATTAATGAATGGTTGATTATTAACTTGAATGTTTGATTAGCATTGATCAATTATTGGCTGAATGAGAACTTGGGATTGGTTCAATATTAAGTGATTAAGTTTATTTGTGATTGGTATTTAATTGTGATTTAATTATTTTATTAAGTTTGAGCTTATTGTTGGTGTGGGTCCAGTGTGAAAATTTAATGAAAGGTGGCCTACAAGTTTTGATGTGTATTTGAGACAGATGAATCTAGAATGAAAATTATGAAACCTAGTCAACAAAGGGTGTTGAGGGTTGAAACCTTCAGTAAGGGAGTTGGAGCTTCCTTATGGTACTAGCTGGAAAACCTGTTGAGGGGGTAGGTGCTCCCTTCGAGTAGTAGCTAGTAAATGAGATTAGAGGGTTGTAGCTCCCTTCTAGTGGGAGTTGGAGAATGAGTGGAGTTCATAGCCTCTTGCAAGTGGGTCCCTGCATGCTGGTAAAAGTCTTCACTAATAAAAAATCGTAATAATATTTTATTTATAAAAAAAGAGAGAAGACAAAGATGACAATAGTGGTGGTTTATTTTCTCTTAATACTCATGGTTACTACTTAATTAATGGACAATGAAATAATTATGCAATGGTTAAGTTAATAATTATGCAATGGTTAAGTTAAAAAGTTAGTAATTTGTATATACACAGTTTGCATTCACTGAAGTTGTGTACACATGTAAGTTGTCTGAATAACAGTAGCATACAAAGTTTTGAATTTGAAATTAAAGGTTAAAGTGAAATTAAAAATATTGATTCACTCCCCCACTCCCCCACCTGCCCAAGTATTTTTCCTAAAAATTGGTATCAGAGTAGGTCCCTCAGAAGAAGCTTGATCACTTAAAGGGATATATAAAGGGAGAGAGGTAAGATGGAAGGAGTATTTTCTATAAACCCACCTTTGTTTAATGGAACTAACCTTATGCTTTAGAAGGTCAGGATGAGATCATATTTGCATTCACTAAGAGCTGATTTATGGGGAATTGTTGAAGATGGATATCAATATCCAAACTTTACTCCCATAGAAAATGTGGGAAAGCAACAGTATGAGAAAAATTCAAAGGAAGTAAATGTTATATTGGGAGGATGAGTAGAATCCTAATTTGTGAAAGTCATGATGCTAAACACTGCTAAAGTAATATGGGAAAATCTTGACCAAATATATGAAGGTGACACTAAGGTAAAAAAAATGTTAAAATTCAATCATACAGAATTCAAAATGAAGAATGCTTGATGATGAAATCATTATACTGTTTTTTCATTAGAGTATATGAGATTATTAACAGAAAGAGAGGATTCAGTGATAATATTGAAGATGTTTCTATTGTTGAAAATATTTCAAGATCACTAACCCAAAAATCCGATGCCAAATTATCTGTCATTGAAGAAATGTATGATTTGAAAAGTCTCACTCTAGAAAAAATTCGTGGGATCTTAATAGCTTATGAGATGAGAAAGTGGAAACCATAAGATATTACAGAAGCAACCTTCAAAGCCACATACAAAGGGAAAGAAAAGGAAGAACCTAAAGATATAAGCTACATTTTAGATGAGGAAGAAATTAACTTTGTGAGAAAGATGCAAGTCCCTAGTTGGTAAATTTAAAGGTAAACTTCCCTCTAACTGTTTTACTTGTGGAAGAGTAGGTCACTATGCATCCAAGTGTCCATATAAAGAAAATTGTGATAAGAAAGGAAAGGAAATGATGTTTACAAGAAAAATGCTAAAAAGAAGTATTTTGCCAAGAAACATTTTTATTCTAATGAAGAGATTCAAAGCACATATGATGATCAGGAAGATACAAATTCATATTCTGACACTAGAATGAACTAGTGAATCAGATAGTTGTGAAGAACATCATTAATGAAAGCATTGAAATAAATTGATAGACTCAAGAATGAAAATAAAAATCAGGAAATTAAATAAAGAAGTATGGTCAAGGAAATAAACATGATAAATATTAAATTAGAAGCATCCAATAGAATAATATAAGTCTTAGAAAAACAACTTCAATAAAAGGAAAGACATTGTGAAAAATTAGAATCAGAAGTTGTGACTCTAAGGGAAGATTATGAGAAAACAAAAAAATGGGTAAAGGCATCTGAATTACAAGAGAATATTATCGATGAACAATTCTCTCCTCTAATCAATACATCCATTGGATACAACCACATGGTTTCATATCAACAAGATAATAACAAGGAATAACACAAATCTCCTTAACAGAAAATTGAATCAAGTTCATCAAGATCGATCCCCAAGTATAAGAGATGGTTTTATGGATATTTTTTTTCTTGTACTCATTTGGGCATAAAGGAACTGATTCCAGGTCAAGCATTTGGAATGGAAGTGTTATGAAACTAGCTCACAAAAAGATAGAAAATATAGATCAATGCCTTAGAAATAAGCATCTTCGAGGGGGCAACCTCCTTTACATTACACAAATGAACAATTCTTAGATGATACAAATGACAAGACATCCTTTCTATATATAGGAGTCTAAGGGGTCATAATATAATTCAGAGGCCGACATAACAATAATGATGTAAAGGGCACAATAATTCACATAGTGAGGCTCTATGGGGCACAATAATAACAATATGGGGACTACATGGGCACAACAATATAATAAGGGGGTTGTACTAATAACAATAAGGGGTTACACTAGTAGTATAGGGACCTAACATGCCCCTCTCCTTCAAAAAGTGTTGTCCTCAATGCTTGAGTAGTTCTTGATGCTTCTGTATAAAATTCTTATCCTTCCCTGTGGAATCTTCAACGGGTAAGTTCTTCCACTTGATGAGATACTCTGAAATTGATCGATTTTGTAGCTGCTGGGTTTTTGTTTTTGTGATTGCTCCAGGTTCCAATATGATTTTTCCTTCCTCGTCAGGTTTTGGCAATATTGTTTGAACTGGGAACTTCTGCAACTTTTGAATGAGTGGCCACACTTCTTCGTCCTTCTTCCATTTATCCCTTGCTTCGTTTATCCAATCTAGTTGGATAATAGATATAGCACAAAACAATACTTCCAAATCCACATCCTTTCTTGAGAGTGCATTTGCAACAACATTTTGCTTCCCTTTTTTGTAGATGATTTCAAAGTCATAACCCAACATATTTGTGATCCATTTTTTCTGTTCTTCTAAAGGTAATCTTTGTTCTAAAAATTATTTAAGACTATCATGATCCATTTTTACCTTGAAGTGTCTTCCCATTAGGTAATGTTGTCATTTCTTAAGTGCATGTAGTATTGCCAACATTTCCTTCTCATAAATAGCTTGCTTGAGATGTAACCATAAAAATACGCAATCGCCTACATAAAATGTTAGGTACCTACAATACTAGTGATTACCCCATTACTATTGTAGTTGTATCCCTTATTAGTGTTGTTGTGCCCCTATTGTCCCCATGTTGTTATTATTGTGCCCCATAGAATCCCTCAATTGTTATTTTTGTGCCTTGATATTATTATTGTTAGTTCGGCTGGGTTATACTGTGACTCCTTAGACTCCTATATATAGAAAGGAGGGTTTTTCATTTGAATCATCAAGGAATCATTCATTTTTGTAATGTAAAGGAGGTTTCCCCCTCAAAGGGGTTGAATTCTAAGGCGTTGACGTATCTTTTCTATCTTTCTGTGAGCTAGTTTCATGATATTTGGTATCAGAGCTTTGGATTCTATGGTTTCACTGCTCCAAATAGGTCATCATGGCATTTTCGTTATACCTTTGTTTTTTGCGACATTTCAGAAGCAAAAAAAAAAAAAAAACCC
>APFE031381671.1:0-22330 GCA_000404065.3 Pinus taeda | reverse complement strand
TACATTTACAAAACTGGCTGACATTGCACATATAATTTATTAAGAATAATAAATTCAAAATATAATTTCTGCTCATCGGATTAAGACTATTTTTATATGGATTTTACACCTCTCAGAAAGAGGAATCCAACAAAAATATTAGCCTCTTAATATGAGCATCAGAACATGGAGTTTGGACCTAGTTGTCCAAATTTAACAACTCCCTAATCTACTCCAACGCCTATCTTCAAAGAACCCCTAATTAGCGTAACCTAACACTATAAAATAAGACCTAATCTAACCATCATTCCATAACATTCTTAACTCATCCATTCTATGAAATTCTCTTTGAAATATTTGTCTCTGTGTAAAACTGTTAAGAAAGGGACAACGGAGGCACCTAAGGAAGGGTTTGGTTCTGGCTAGGGATCCATTTGGAATTTTGTTAGGTCTTATGCAATAATTCAACCTCTCATTCAAGGCTCATCTCTGTAAACCATCAAATTGTTGGACAAATATCTTGTTTTCTTTGGATTGATCTATTACAGGAGAACGAAGGTACTATATCTGTGTTGGCTTTTGGGTTTAATTATTTTTGTTTTTGGGCTTTGGATTCACTCTTTTAGGTGAAATCTAATCAAGGATTGCAAACCTCTTAGGGTATCATTCCAACTAAATTAATGCTATATTATGTGGTGGAATGACTCTCAAGACCAGCGATGGCATAAGGTAACTAGATACACATTAAATTTGGTCTTCTAAGGCACTCTGCACTCTTACAGGACAACAAAGAAGTCTGAGCTCTTGATCCTTTCGGACTTATACATTGGAGAAAGGCTTGGATCCTTGGGCAGTTTCCTTTCATTCAAATGTTTTGCGACTTAGTCTGTTATCCTTGTAGCCTCAAGGTTATTATTTCAGAGGTTCAAAATTAACAAGTGTTGGTCTCATAGTGCCATGGAAACCTATAAACAAAATCTCTTATATTTGAGACCAACCCAAACAGTTGAATTCCTTCATTAAGATAACACTTGGTAATGTGACATGTTGCAAGGGATTGAAGACAATCTTAGGACCTGATTTAGGAACAGTTAAATCATTTTCCCTCACTTGTAGAAAAAGACAGAAGTGGCTTAAGTGACCTTATAAACATATAGATTTGAAAGTGACATTTGTAATGACATCTTTGTTAGAGGTGCCATTATCAATATATGCCATTGAATTTCACCTCAAGACAGTGGCAGTAATATCTTTGTATATCAGTGAGTAACCTCATGAATCAAATGCACTAAGCCAATGATTGATTTAGCATCTTGTTGACAAACCTCTCATTGCACTTCTGAACCAAGGTACAGTAGGAAATAATCATTATGCCATAACACTTACCTCATGTGACCCTGCAACAATACAAAACAGTGAGACTGTAATGATGATAATAACTTTTGATGACTAGACTTTGTTGATGTATAGACATCTCTGCGACAGTCCTAGTGTAATAGTGAAAACAGTGACATGACTTGACATAACCCTTTGACTTGACGTGATGTGATGGCAACAATGCTATTGTTCATATGATTTAGTAGTGGAACTATGCCATTCACTATGATGAATTAAGGATAACAATAATATAGTAACCTAATTGTATTGACTGTGATAACATGTACATTAACTGTATATGACAACTTGACATATTGACATTGACTTGACACGGTGACTTGATATATCGGAAGTTGTGACAATAGTTGGCTTGACATAGTGACCTTGTAAGACAAGTGCAACAGTGAAGTAAAAGTAGTTCCTTGAGTGTAAATGTGCACATAACATGTGATCTCATGTTAGCTACAATATTTGAAACATTGAACATTTAAGCAGTAGAACTATGCCTATGGCAATCATTATATATCTAATGAATTGATAGTGACCTGAGATACAGTGTTCACAATTGATGTGTATATATCTCTTGGTGTTAGTCACATGTGATGGGACAACACGTGACACATTGACATTGATACAATATCTTGACTTTGACTTGACATATTAGTGAGACGATTACATGACTTTGACATGACATATTGACTTGACTCATATATTGGAACAGTGAGTTTACACTTAGAGTTGACAATTGTTTTGACTTTGACTTAACACATTGAGTTGACAATTAGTCTTGACTTTGACTTAGTAAACTGGTAGTATTGGGTCTGGTCAAGCATGTTGTAGCATGCCTAGTTGATGGGATGCATTGGTATGACAACAATTATGTAACAGTATTGCAGTTGGTTTATGACAACCTCATTGGACAATGATATACGTGACAACAATGGGTGATGATGGCTCCCGGGCATTGACTATCTGAGCAGCAGTGTTTACTCATATGCTGGCAATCCTCCTTGGGCTTAGCTTGAGAGCTTTGAAGGTAGGTCATAGGGATGAACTGAGGCACCTGGGTTTGTGCCATTATTTGATAGCAGTGCCAGATGTTTGCAACATTATGAGCAGTTTGGTACAATGCGACAATGTGATGTGTTGACTGCCTCATGAGCATGTGATGCTTATCCTTACATGAGCAGTGCGGTAAAATGACTATTGTAGGTTGATTGGTTTGGTACAGCTCGGGTAATGATCAATTGAACAACATTATGCAATGATCAGTGGTTGGACAATGCAGTGGTCAGATTGAGCAGGGCTGTGCAGTTTGAGCAGGGTTGTGCAGTGTGATTAGTATTGTGCATTGATCAACAATACAATTGCAAGACTTTGACACGATATTCATCTTGAGCAGAGCAACATTTCTCTTATCTACTATCTTCTTATACTGAATCAAAGCACAGGGGTTTCCAGTCTGACAATTGTGAAACATGGTCTGCCTATTGATTAGGGTGGTAGGGTGGTGCAAGGCAGGTGATTGGTGTCACCTTCAGGTTGTGGTCTAAGAACACTTCAGGGCGGCAAGGTGGTTCTAGGATAGGTTGTGGCCTGCACAAGGCATTGTGGCGTCCTTTCAGTTGTTGCTGATAAATAATAGGACGACAGGGTGGTGCTAGGGCAGGTCGTAGCCTACACAAGGTGTTGTGGCGTCCTTTTAGTTGTGGATGATAAATTATAGGCAGTGAAGCATCCTTTCGACAACAGCTGGTAAACAGAGTGTTGAGGCACTCGTCTAGTTGTGGCCTGACTCACAGGGCGTTGGGGCATCCTTCTCATTGCAGCAGGTTATTAGGGTGTAGTAGCATCCTACAGGTTATAGCCTGTGAATTAGGGGGTTGACGCCTCCCTCAGTTGTAGCTGAAATCTTGATGTAATTATATTCTTTTAAAAGGAGAGAAGAAGACAATTACTAAGAAGCGTTCAATGGTTTTTGACCCGGAGGGGGTTTTCCACCTAAAAATCTCTGTGTCCACTATTTTATCTTTCTGTATCATTGTATGGTGTTGTCTATTGTTGATTATTGTTTATGATTATCTGAAGAAGAACAATAATAGTAACTGAAGATTATCTAACGCTTTGAAAAGGATTAAAAAGTGCTAATTACTAAGAAATATTGATTCAACCCCTTCTCAGTATTTCCAACAATTAGTATCATAGCTTGGTTCCTTTAGTAACAACTTAACTGCTGGAAGGCATATCAGAGATTATAGAGATGGGAAAATCAAGGAAGAAAGCCGCCAAGCATTCAAAGGAAGTTTCAGGTATTGTAACATCTGAAAAAAATCAGTATTGTGCACCAACTCTTAAATTTGATGAAGACAATTACTGGATTTGGGAATCTAGAATGGTAGTCCATTCGGAAGCTCATGATGTATGGCAAGCTGTTGTGTCTGGAGACACATCTACCGACAAAGCTAAAAGGAACAATATGAAAGCCATGAATGCCATTTTTAATGTTTTTCCAGCTCCCATAAAAGCAAAAGTTGGTCAATGCTCAACGACCAAAATTGTTTGGGAAAGATTTCATAACCTCTACTCAAAGAAGCATGCAGGTCAAGATATAGATGTTGATAATCATGCAGATCCTGATATCAAGGAATCAAACCATGACGATAGTGAAGAAGTTGAGGAAATGAGCGAGATCGAATTTCAAAATGAAGTGGTCAGAGTGATAAAGGAACATAGGAGTGAAAGGGAAAGGGCAAAATTTTTGGAAGAAAAATTGGAAATAGTAAAAGAATGTGCTGGAAGACTCAATAAGAAGAATGAAGAATCTGAGAAAATCATTAGCAGTCTTAGAGTACAGTTGGAAGGAACCATAAAGGTCGAAAAGTTAAAATGGAAGAATATAGAGACATGAAATCACACACTCAAGAAAGAAGTCGATCAAAAGAAACAAGAAATTGACGTAGCAAAATTTGAAAAGAAAGGCCCGCCAAGCCAATTAAAGGAATCTAGTCAGAGGCATGAAATTGAAGTTGCTCAAAAGCAAGAAGAACTTGATGCATTGCTTAATGAATTAACAAGCTCAAGGATATGCAAAAAGATCATTTACAGGTTATGGACAGGGCAAATAGAGAACTGACAAAAAGAGCAAGTAAGGCTCAAATTGATGAAGGTACAAACACCACATCTTCGCAAAGTTAAATTGAAAAGAAGACTGAACCAAAGAAGAACGTTTCGACTTCAAAGAATGATGCCAAAGCATATATCTGCTCTAGTGTTCATTAAGAACATCAGTACCCCAATTAGTTGATGATACTCAGAGGGATTTTCCAAATTAGGATTTGTAGCTTCTCCACATAGCCTCTTGAAGTTCATCTCCATTGGAGTATTCATAGATTTACACTCAGTCATGCCAAACCTTTCTAGTATTTTAACAACATATTTTCCTTGAGAAAGGAAAATCTCACCAGATTTCTGCCATACCTCCAGGCCTAGAAAGTAGTGCATTAAACCAAGATCTTTCATTTCAAATTCAAAAGCTAACTCCCACTTACATTGGAGAATAAGAGGTTCACTATTGGTCATAAATAAATCATCAACATATGATACCAAAATCAAAGGCATACCTTAGACTGTCTTAAAGTAAAGACTTGGATCTGCATTGCTTCTGGTAAAACCAAGCTTCATCAAGAAGCTATCTATGTTAGCATACCAAGCTCTTGGAGCTTGCTTTAAACCATAGAGGGCTTTCTTCAGCTTACACACATAAGTTTTTGGATCATGTACATCAAAGCCTTGTGGTTGCTCCACAAATACTTCTTCTTTAAGGAATCCATGCAAAAATGCAGTTTTCACCTCCATTTGGTGAAGAGACCATCCTTGGCTAGCAGCTAGAGCTACAATAGATTGGATGGTGGTGTAGTGGGCAAAGGATGCAAAAATTTCATCATAGTCTGTTCCCTCTTTCTGAGAGAAACCTCTAGCCACAAATTCAATATTGTCATCAACACCATGTTTAATTTTGTACAACCATTTAGAAGACACAACAAATTTACCTTGGGGTCTTGGAACCGCTTCCCATACATCATTATGAATGATGGATTCATATTCTTCAGCGATTGCATCTTTCCACACTTGGGCCTTTACAACTTCTTCAAAAGTGCACGGTTCAACTTGAATAATGTTGCTCATGGATACAACATATCCTTGGAACCGACAAACTTTCTTGCTTTCTCTGAAAGTTCCTCTGGGGAAACTTCTTTATCAACATATTGAAGAGTGTCATGAAGCCATAAAGGTCTCCTTTTAGAAGGAGGATCACATGGAGGAGGATCCAAAGGATCCATGGGCTCCATGTGTTCATCAACAATATCAGTTTTAGCGTCAGGATCTTGTATTTCAAATACATCATCTTGACTATCAACATTAAAAGGAGGAAGAGGAGTGTCTCTTTCTTATCTAAGAGTTGCGTCTTCATCAAATGTTACATCCCTACTAAATTCTATATCTCTTTGACCAGGTACATATATTTTGTAAGTTTTAGAATTCTCACAATAACCAACAAATGTACCTTTCTTACCTAAAGCTTCCAACTTGTTCCTTTTCTCTTTTGGGACATGGAAATAGACAGGACAACCAAAGATCCTCAAGTGCCAAACTTCAGGCTTCTCGTCAGTGAAGATTTTTCCAAGAGTCTTGTTGTTTAGGGCACGATGAGGAGATCTATTTTGGACATAGACAACTGTGTTCACAACTTCTCCCCATAGAAAATTTGGCAATTTCTATTCATGCAACATAACTTTGACTACTTCCATGGTAGTTCTATTCTTTCTCTCAGCTGCACCATTTTGTTCTGGCTTATATGGTACAATGGTCTCTTTTTTGATTCCAGCTTCTTTGTAGAAGTGAATGAAATCACTGGAAGTGAACTCTCCATTGTCAGATTTAAAAATTTTGATCTGCTTTCTAGTTTGTTTTTCTACTAGAGCTTTGTAATATTTGAACATGTTGAAAACTCAACTTCTATTTTTCAGAAAATAAATCCATGTTTTGCGAGAAAAATCATCCACAAAGATAATATAATACAAGTAACCAACAAGAGAAGTTATAGGCATTGGTCCACATAAATCAGAGTATACAAGATGCAATACCTGATTGGTTCTACTTTTGCTTGAAGGGAATGATCCCTTCACTTGCTTTCCGCTTGCATATCCTTGGCAAACATCATCATGATCAAATATGATTTCCGACATTCCAGAAACCATCTTTCTCACATGAGGTAATGCTTTGTAGTGCAAGTGAGCGAACCTTCGGTGCCAAAGTTCACTTTGATGATTGATGACATGGATTAGTTCATAAATAGGTCTTCCATTGATTTTGTATAGACCTTTTGTTAAATTGGCAACTAGGGCCAAATTCCATCTTAGGACAATTCATATGATGGAGATGGTTATTGCATTGGATTCTCTTTCGGAGAGGTACAATTTTGATATGAAGATCATCTCATTTTGACAAGCAGAAATGGAATTATGAATTAATTTCTCCTATGGACAAATTGTCAAGGTTGGCTCCAGTCAAATGTAGGCTCATGAAGCCCAACATATGTGTCTTTTCACCCTCAACGTTGTGTATAAATAGGAGAGACCTTTTCCTCATTTGGACACCATCATCTCATCACATCTTCCTCTTTCTCTTGATTGGGTCAAGCATCATTGGAGGCTTCTCTCTCTTTTCTTCGCACGTGTGGTTGGACAACTCTTCTTTCTACTTTACACGTGTGGCAGGAGGTCGAGTTTCTAGGCAGAACAAACTGTTGACTTCAGGGCGTTGACCAGCGTTGGCCATGGAGTATTTGACTTGCGTTGACTCGGTTTTTGGGCCATAATTTTGCTTTTCCTAGGCCACATTTATTGGCACAGAAATAGAGGCATTTGGAGTGGTTTGACCAATGTTGACTTTAGGTTTGACTTTTGTTTTGACTGCAAAAAATTATGGCAGACTTTCTCTCTCCTTTGGCTGGGTTTGACCGAAGAATTTGAGCTGATTTGAAGGCCGAATCGGATTGCTGTTTGGAGGATGTTTTGGGGCAGCTTTGACCATCGTTGACTTTCTGGTTAGGGCTGATTTGACGTTGATTTAGCAGATCTGTTTTGGGCTTATATTTGTACTCTTTCTCTCTCTGTGTTGAACTATTGAAGAATAATAAGAAGATTTGATCAAAGGGTTTCCCCACATTGGGGTTTGTCCTTGGCATGCGCCACATCTTATGTCCTCTTGTCTTGGCTTGTCTTATGCATATGATTTTATGTTCTATCTGCATTTATTATCAATGTTTATAAGTTAATGTGATTGCTACTGGATATAATTGGAATTTGTCATTGGATTGCTAAATGAACATTGGAGTAAATTTTCTTAAGCATAGAACACACCATTGTTATCTAAAATTAAAACGTTCACATCTAGATCCCAGAGTGAGGGCATCTCTGATGTTGGATCTCGATGGCCAAGTGAGAAATTTACCATTTGTGAAAACAACTTTCATTCCTTTATCTTCTAAAGATGGTATGGACACAAGATTCTTCTTTAAACCAAGTACATATAAAACTTCTTGAAGAGTCAAAGTTTTACCTTGATCCAGATGGAAAGAAATGGAACCAGATCCCTTTATGGGATATGTAGAGTTATCTCCAAGAATGATCTTCAAATCAATCTCCCTCTCATCTAGATTAGAAAGTACTTCTTTGTAACCAGTAAATAGCTTTGAAGCACCACTATCAACCAGCCAACTATCACAAGAATCTGTAAGAGATTAACTAGAAAGAGCAAAAATAAGAAAATACTTTGATTGAGTCTTGCATTATTATCATACCTTTGGTTCCTTGAGGAACGATAGTTTCCTCTGCGAGCATAAGGAGCTTCTCTTCTTCTTCTGTAATCAAATTTGTTGGAACAATTGTTGAAGTTGGATTTTGATGCTCTTTTGTTTTCTGAACAGTCATGGGCATAGTGGACATGCTTGCGACACTTGTAGCATTGGACTTTTGATAAGTCTTTGGTCCATTGAGAAGAGCTGTTGGGAGCAAACTTTCTCGAATAATGCATTCCTCTTCTTCCTTTCTTCTTCTTGCCTTGTACAACAAATGCAGTAGGTTCTCTCTTCTCACGCTTGAGAATTCTCACCTGGAAATCATTCTGGCCTCTTCTTGACTTCACTTTCCCAAGAGCTCATCAAATGTAGGAAACTTTTCATTATTATTGATGGCAGTGTTGAAGAATCTAGGGCATGCGTAATTACATTTATTCTTTGTTACATGATAACAATTTGTGAAGTATTTAAACAATTTTGTCTTAGCTTGATGTTTACTTCATTATTAGTATGTGAATGTTAACTTCATCAAACTGCTATCAAAACAAAAGAGACAAGAACACAAATGTTTGGCTTTCTGCCAGGGCCAAAACCTCTCCCTCTTGGAGAGGAAAACCCATGCGTAAATTCTTCTTATAGAGATTCCATTGACGAATACCAAGACCATGACCCTTGACACACACTCTGTCTCTCCAAGACTAAGATATCAATCCTCCTTTCTGTCACTGCCAAGATCATCCTTATTGCTGATGTCATCATTATTGCTCTTCCAAGATCTTCATTGCTGCTGCAAGATTGTTGAGAGCATTATGCATAATGACTGCACCTTGATATGATTTGCTGCACCTTCCTTGAGATCTTGACTGTACTTCACTGCACTGTAAGATCAAGATCTTCATCTCTTACCTTTGACTGGACCAATTCTCTTTACTGTAGTGATCACAGTTCTGTTCAGATTTGAGATTGCATCTGAGATATATGTTCACATTGAGATCACTAGAAGGCAGATCTAAGTACTATGATATCATTGTGACTATACATTGACTTTCACACATGTATCTAGCACCACTGTCCTTACAAAGATTTATTTCATCATTATTATAATGTCATCAAGATCATCGCATTCGCTATTCTTGCTGTGACATAGACAGATCCGTATACTAGTTCAAGAATGTAACTCATGTCACTCTTGATCACTGTTCTCATCATGCCAACGTTGCAACATCACTTGGAGATTTACCACTGTTGTTCCATACACCTAGACTGCTGCACGAGAGCCAACCTAGATCTAATGTTAGGACTGCACCTTCAATCTACAAGGATGCCGAGAGGGTGACAAGCCTTGATGCTGCTGCTCCTTAACCCATCCGAGGAGGCAGCTTGATCCCTTAGACATACCTTACCTCAATGCTGATTTGACTGTGACTTCTCTCTCCATGAATGCGGCTTCTCTCTTCATCACTGCGACTTCTCTTCTTCATGTTTGTGGCTCCATGCCGTGACTGCGATTTCATGTCCTCATGACTGCGGCTTCACCTTCTCATGACTGTGGCTCCATACCTTGACTGCAGCTTCACCTCTATGCGAGTTCTGTCCCTTGCTATTTGCGGATACCCCAAAAGGGTATTTACAGTAGTTTGCATCATATATTTGAGCCGACGTGAACCACGAACCGTTGTGACTATAGTTCCAAGGCTGCATGACTTATTTATGTATTTAATTCGTTTATTTTGAGCCGACATGATCATTTCTCTCTTGCTTTGCTTGTAGACTTCAGAAGGCTTGTTTTGAGGCATTGATCTTGGTCTTGGAGGGCTGTTAGACAACTTTGAAGACTTGTACATATTTACATAAACTCATGAAGGGTTTCTATACACATGACATGACTCTTGGTATTTAAATGAATCCTAAAGACATCAAGAAGTCTTTCACCTAGTGACACTTCTTGCTCATGAAACCCATGTAGCAAGATTACAAAAATAGTTTATTTCCTTTTATTACATCAAATACAAAGATCATGTCATTATGAAGACCAAACCTAGTTACACTTTCTTTGACAGGTAGTAACAAAAGTTTCACAAGAAGAAGGAAGACCTCCAAGTGTAATTAGTACCATTTCTTTATCGGAAACAACTTCACCAAAAGTTGACAACTGATTTTTGATATTTGATATCCTCATGAAGTATGCTTGAATGGTTTCTCCTCTGTTCATCTTAACATCCTTTAGTTGATTCTTCAAAGCAAGAATTTGACTCAAGTTGTTCACTTGATACATTCTAATCAACTTGTCATATATTTCTTTGGCTTTCTTCAAATTAGAGACATAAGTGATGAGGTGGTCCCTAAGAGAGTCAAGGATAATTTTTTTAGCCTTGACTTCCCCTTTCTTGTATCTAGCTTTGATAAAAGCATTGGAGTTATCAACTGGTTCTGCTACCTTTCCTTCAACATACTTTAGAACATCATGTTCCTCAAGGGTGATATCCAATATGACCTTTCAAGGGAAGAGATTTAAAACATCAACCAACTTCTCTTCATTCTTAATGTAGGAGGATGACATTTTGATCTACTCAAAATTTCAGCAGCAAATAGAAAGTGGCAACAAGAGATATTTCAGTTGTAAATGAGATATTTCAGCAGCAAAAGGGAAGAAAAAATTTCAGCAGAAAATGAGCAATAAGTAGAAGGAACAACAAGAGATATTTAAGCAAAAAGAGCGCTGCAAATGGAGCAGAAAACAAGATATATTCCAACAAAAAGAGAACTGCAAATGGAGCTTGTCTTCACCAAAGCTCTATCACCATGTTGAATTCTAATGTTCTATGTTGTAACAATCACTTATTACAAAACTTCTTTCTTTTGCAGTATTAATTAAGCAATTGTAGATAGAACATACACCATATAAACCATATGCAAAATAGAAGACAACCAAGAACACAAGTAGGCACAGAGAATTTAGGTCCAATAACTAGGGCAAAACCCACAAGGGGAAAACCCAACCGAATTCTTCTTCTATTAGAAATCAAATATTCAACAAAGATACCGAGTACAATGAAAGATCAAAAGAATCAATAAGTTCACCCAAATTTGAACAGGTTGTAGCATGAAGATCATTGGTAGCAACAACAGATGGACACACTGAATCAACCTTGCCTTAAACTGAATCAACACTAAAACACTGAAGCACTGAATCAACCTTGGCTTAACAAGTTCTGCTCTTACTCTCCAAGTCTCTACCTGACAATCTTCTTCAACTCTCTCCAACTCTCTCTCAAGTTTGAATTCTTCTTTCACAATGCACAAGTAGTAAGGGGAGATAGAATGAGGCACATATATATAGGACGAGCAACGAATGCATGCCATAAAGGAGGAGTGACTCGCATGCCAAGAGGGAGAGTAACATATGCCCATTTAGGAAATGTAACTGATGCCATTAAGGAGGTACACATGCCTTTGTAACTTATGCTTTTTACGAGAGAGTAACATATTCATTAAAGAGGTGTAAGAAGAATCTTTTTATGACGAGCCATTAAAGTGTGTAAAAGAGTGTGAGAGGTGCGTAAGAGAGAGAGAGAGAGAGAGAGGAATGAATCCATTAAAAGAGAGAGAGAGAGAGTAACATATGCATTAATTGAGGAGAGTTACATATGACATGATTGAGTCTCATGATTGAGAGACTTGAATTTCTTTTTAATAATAATATAATAATATCATAACAATAATAATAATAATATTAATAATGATAATATTGATAGCTAAGTTGAAATTGAACAATTAGGGTTGATTGATGATCAATAGGGATTTTCCATTAACAATACTTGATTACCAATTGATGCAAGGTGATTTACTATTTTTGGAAAGTCATGGTTGCAAAGATAGACACGACTTTCTATTTTTAGAAAGTCACTTTAGAAAGGTCAGAAATGAAATTATCCCATAGCTGCCAATTTTCAACAACCATATGGTTTTCTAATATCATCCAAGTATGGGCACATGGTCTAATATGATGTCAGTCACGGGTTTATATATATATATATATAACAAAGATATACAAATGTACTTTTAGAAGTTTTCAAGTTCAATTCAGTTATAAAAGAGGGCCAGTGAAAGCATTATTAAATTATTCTCATTAAAGTACTAAATTATAGAAAAAAGGTATTATAAAAATAATATAAAGTATCAAGTTTAAGTGAAATTATACAACATTTTGATGAAGCAAAAATAAGATTTCCTAAAATTTCAAAAAACTATGCTTCAACGCTATTTAGAATCAAGGGAACACTAGCAGGGAATGATATTACTATTTCCATTGCTTCCATGGAAATATTAATTATGTTAGTCTTGAATTTGCTAACCAGTTAATGATTTCTGAGTCAAATATAAATGAAATATTGGACTTTTGGGATGCAAAAAAATATGACATAACTGATTTACAACTAAACATTGCGGATTATACATTTATATCTCAATTATTTGTTAGATCTTTATGGAGTGATGATGGTGACATAATTTTGGGTTCACTTTGGATGGAAACACTAGCATTCTTCATTTTAAATAGGAAGGAGTTTTTTGACATTCTCCTACAAAAAGAAGAAAATAACACTACGAGGCATTACATTGGAGTCAGATTCAGTAACACTGGAAGACCTTAATTATGTAATGTTCCTGAGAAATTAGTCGCTCAAGAGACGAAGCAACCTATCGATCCCTATAGGCTATAGTCCTTGATAAAGGGAAAAACCTCAAAATACCCAATGTGTGGGCGAGTTTTGGGGCAGCTCGACAAAGAAACCCAAAGCTGGGGTTTGGAGTGAAGTTTATTCGAACAATTAAGGAGAGAATCCCCTCAAGGAAATCTATAAATACAAGAGGGTTGAGTTCATTTAGATCATGATGGGATTGGAACAATTGTCTCTAATTTTCTTTGAGCGTGAGGCTCTAAGGGTTTTAAGACCCCTTTCCTCCTATCAATTTTAGTGGTGAAGATTCCACCCTTGTTGATAAACCTAATTTCTCTTTATTTTTCCTATGTCTATTTTGTTCTGGCACAAGGTATCTCTCATCGAAGGAGCAACATAGTCTAGTGGCAAAGTAAGCTAAAGTTTTAAAACCTGGATGAAATCTTCTAAGATTAGTGTATGATCAGAATCATAGTCTTGTGGAGAGCATCTAGGGTTAGACTTCATCTTCTGGATAGAGCAAAAGTTTTGAGATTTGAAGAAACTCCACAAGGTTTTTTTGTTTGTTTGTTTCTTTAATTATATTTCTATTACATAAGTGGAAGGCCGAATACTTCTTGAAGGCCAAAGCACAATTTGGTGGCAAAGGTAACTCGAATCTTAAGTCCAGGAGAGATCCGCAAGATAGTTTCTAGCAATTCTGGGTAATCCGAATACATGTGTGGAAGAACATCTTTTTGTATAGTCTTGCAGCCACAACTTTGTAATTCAGATCCTGTGATGGAGAGAGCAGATCGAAGATCGAAACAATCCTGAAGCGTTTCTATGAAAGTCATGTTCTGATGTCCTAACCTCAAGTGAGGGTCAATCCAACAAGAATCAAAGATTTACTTGAGGTCCCTGCTTTCCTGTGGCACTCGAGAATATTTATGGAGCAGTCTGGTTTTCGCAGTGAGCAATTAGAGCATAACGTAGAGTGATATTGGAGCCAATCGAGACATATGTAGGATAGTGGAATCTAGAGAGATTACAGATCCTGTAACAAACGAATTAGTGAGGGTTGGGATCATTCATGATTTGATCTGAGGCAAATGAGGAGATCACCCTTCCTGTAGCTGTTAAAACGTGGTTTTTTGAATAGGGTAGCTTTGGTTGATATTTTGGTGTCATAATATTGTTGGGATCCACTGTGCAGTCCATTGTGTATTGATGAACGAAGGTTTGAAACAATAAATACAACAATGGCGATTTTTTGGAAAAAATCGCGGAAAATAAAATAAAATAAAATAAAAAAAATTTTGAGGAGGAGGTGACACAACCTACCCAAGCTACCCCTGTCACCAGTAGAGGACGTGGTCTACCTTCTGTAGCTCCTAGTTCTTCAGCGTCTAGAGCACAACAGAGTCCACTGTCAACTCCACTGACATCTACATCTAGAGGGGCAGAGGAAATCAGTAGTATTAGACTTTAGTTATTTGGTTCATTTCATTGTATATGACATTATGACTCATGATATGAGATACATTATTATATTTTTTGTTGATATTTTGACGCTGACTTGGGACTCAGGGGCCAAGACTTAGTATTCAGGACATGATTCACTGTTATGTGTGATGTAACACTAGAAATGATATTACACATCTTATATATTAGTTCTTTTATCATATTTATGTGTCAATGTATTTATTTTATGTTGTAGATGCTTTAGATATTAAAAAAATTGAAAAAAGATGAATATTTTTGTATATTACGATTTTTTCTCGATTTCTACAATTTATTTATTTATTTATTCTCTTATTTAATTCTTTTCTTGTTATGATTTTTTCCCCTTGCCGATAATATCTTGATAACGATTAATGCAACATTGCTATTTAGATCACCGCTGAGGAACTTAGCACTGTTCGTTGGTGAATATTAATTTGTAACTGAACTGAATTTTGAATTATGAATCTACTACGCTAGTTGGTTGAATTGCTGGATTAAACTATTGGTTTATTTGTTGAATTAAATTACTTACGCAAGGGAGAATCTTTATTTAAAACCCTAACTCCTGAAGAAATTACAGGGCAAAATTCCCTTTCTACATTACAAAATATATCTCAAATGTAGTCCTTTAAGAAAATCAAAATTCAATATCAAGGATGCAAAAGGAATTTGACAAATTTATCAGGAGTAAAAATGAGGAAATTTCCTTGTTAAAGGTCGATACTCAAAAAGTACTTGCACAACTCAAGAAGATAAAGGTTACAAAGTAGTAGAAGAAAAAATTTCAAACGAGAAAGGGAAAATCTCAAAAAGGAACTAAATAAAGGTCTATTAGAATAAGATGAAGAAAATTCTCGCTTGAAAATCCTTAATCAAAAGTTGCTAGAAGAAATTAGAACATTAAAAAATGAGAAACTTGAATATCAAAACATTCAAGATAAAATCGATGAATATGAAGCTGAAGTACTTTCACGTCGTAGGAACCAAAATCAAAATCTACTTATGGAAATTAAGAAGCATAATAATGATAAGTAGTCATTGGAAAACATAATAGAACAACTTATCTAGAAGGAAACATTGAAGTCTTTAGGTAGAAATGTCGAAATTGAAGAAAAGGGAACAAACACAAATCCAACACTTGGATGTTACTGTACAAACAATAGAAATTCCAATTGAAGATCCAACGACCAAAAAAAATCATCAATGTGTGAATAAAATCATATACTTGAAATAAACCAAGAAAACACTTTAAGCATGATAAGGGAAAAATGATATTACAAGAAGTACTTATCGACATCCACATTGTAAGAGCAAATATCTTAACCAATCAACATATCAATATTTGTTGGGTGATTTAATTGTGAGTTAAATCCCTGTCATTTAATATGTCAACCCGAGGTTTCGGAAACTGACGAGGTATACCTGTACTATATGTACTAGGTGTTTATCTTTCAGATTAGATTAATCTAATGCAATTGAAACTAAAAAAATAAATAAAACTAAATCCAAACCAAAGAAATTGAAATCACATTTGCATAAGGGAAATCACACCACGCTTGCATAAATGAAAATCACACTTGCATAAATGAAATCACACCATGCTTGTAGAATTGAAAATTACACTACACTTGCATAATTGAAATCACACTTGCGGAAAGGAAATCATATTCACACTTGCATGATTGAAAGCACAATTGTTGGAAGGAAATCACACTCACACTTGCATAATTGAAAGCACACTTGTTGAAAGGAAATGAAATGACAAAACTATACTATGTTACCAATATATACAAAGATATGCAAACTGTGGTTGATGGGGGCTCCCCATGCCTCATTATGCACACTGAACAACTATCACATCTTGGAGATACAAATACCAATCTCCTAAAAATACAAGATACAAATCATCTCCAAATTATCTCATAGTTTTGATAAGGACACATATCAAAACCTCCACGATTCTTCTCCTTTGAATGTGCTTAGCTTAATGATCCATATCTTCCTCAAATATTCTAAAAATCCTCATGAGTTGGTATTTGAAATTCGAATTTGTAGTTAGGATGCCAAGTAGGACCCTTCTAGAATCTTCAAGTAGGCCTACCATATCATAAAACTCATAACACTTATATATATAATATATAATATATATATATATATATATGAAAATATGTTAATTTCCTAATAATTAATCACAAATTCACTTAAAATACTTAAAATCAATGACTTGGAAAATAATAATAATAAACCCATATGATTATGAAAATGGTTATTAAATGTAGGGTTATGGAGTTACAAAGTTACAAAATGAGGGTAAAATGATGGAAATGAAGGTGAAAGTGGATGACATTTTGGAGACCCAACAATATCATTGAGGACAAAAGCAATTGACTTATACTTTGAAAAATATTGTTATCTGCGCAATTAAGTCTCTTGATGACAATTCATCATGGAAGTGCAACACTCCGCAACTGATTGGGTTAGGATGGTTATATCATTTTTGGGTTTGAAAATTTTGCTTAGCACTAAGAAGTTCTTATCGTCTCGTATCATCAAAGATGACAACTCGAAGAATAGAGAGAGATGCAAAAATATTACAAGCTAGGAAGAATGGTGCTAAGCCTTGCTGGAAATTCAGATTTTTTAATCTTATTATCATATTTCCATTACATGATAATTACTTTTGAATTTGACAGAATTAATATGTTTATGTTTTCTTTTTTCATCAAGCAATTACAATAATACATGAAGATCACAAAAGACAACAGAACACAAGATATAGTCTCCAAGCCAAGGAAAAACCCCTCAAGGGGAAAACCCAGAAAAATCCCTTCTTATAGAATCAGATCAAATGAGAAATCCAAGACCCATAACCATAGAAAATCCGCCTCTAGATGCCAAGCCAAAACTTTCTTCCTTCCAGCGGATTCACCAACAAGAAACTGGAGACAAAAGATGTATTGAGTCGGATCTTCTTCTAAACTTCGACCTTCTTTATTTTCTCCATCTTCTCTGCGATATTTCAGACCAAAACCATCAAGTGTGTGTGTCCAATTGACCTCCATCCATCCTTTATTTATACAATTCAGAGGGGTTCGAATAGACATGTCCATTGGGGCAAGGCCGACTTGACATGTAGGCTAACTTGGCATCTAGAGGGGTTTTTGTCCCAAAAATCTACATCTAAAATTTCTTTTTCTTTTTCTTTTACAATAGGTGCAAAATAGGACTTTGACTCTTTGACTCAAAAACCTAGAAGCACGAAGAACATGCTTATCTAGAAATAAATAATAATAATTTTCTTTTCTTTTTCTTTTTACATATAATAGTACAAATTATGAAGACTGAAATTAGTTACATTTTACAACACTCCCTCTTAACTAGGGAGGTATTCATAATTGTACACTTGGTACAAGGATATTCTCAAATTGAAATATTCTCAAAAGAAGAGTTGGATTGATAAGCCATCTGTAAGCGTCAACATTATAACCAACATTGTCTTTTGAGGCTTAACTAGACAAGCTCCACTTCATTCCAACATTGTCTTTTGAGGCATAACTAGACAAGCTCAACTTCATTCAAGAGCATTAAGCTGGGAGGCTTTACGTGTGATACCGCACTACTCCTACAAGGCTCATACCCCATTCGGATTTTCACAAGGTGTGTCCTTTTAGGACTATTCTTATCTTGGATTTCCAAACCTAAATCTTCAAAGAATATTGGTCCTCTTCGACCACTTCTATCTTGGACACTTGTTCCATCATCAAAGAGTGTCAGTCCCTTTCCTTTCTTGGATGCTTTATCCTCACATATGCTTATCCAATCCTCGACCATTCTCTCTCCAAGGCTTTCACTTAGACTTACGATTGTTAGTACTGGACCTTGGTCAAGTGCATGACACATGAAGAAGAGAATGCACATGTGATGTTCAACATCACTTCCTCTCAGCTAGAGAGGATATCCCTATTCCCTTTCGATTGGGGAATAGTTCCTTGCTCCTATTCAAGGAGACTCTTTTACTTCCTCTCAAATATAGAGGGATTTCCTGACTTCCTTTTCTACTTGAGAAGTCATAACCACTAGTTCTCTAGCTTGTTTCCATAATAGTATCAACTACCAATTCTTCATAATTGGATGGCTCCATCTTTCCTTCGCATCTCATTGTATTGAGCCTGCTTCCTTTCTGGGTATCATGGAGCCATCTTCTTCCTTTGATCCTGTGACAGGGTTCATGTCATCAATCTTGCACATCGCTTTCATCTTGTCATCATCAATGAAGGCGTTAGATGGAGCATTGCCATAATTTTCTCATGAAAGTGATCTTCTTTGTTGTTGTACGAACTTGACCTTTGGGTTATCTTCCCGCACCGCCTACCTTTGGGTTCATAATTGCCAAAATCATATGTTGAGCTTGCCTCAACATTCATCATATAATCCTGCAATATTCTTCTAGGTAGTAAAACAATGTGTTAAACAGATAACCAATAACAATTGTTAATATTAGACATACCTCATCATGATGACCTTCTTATTAAAGCATCAACATCTTCATGGTCCATCTCCACACAAATCTTCCTTCATGCATTAGAGTGCCCAAGGATTGAACTTGGTTATCAAGTTACATTTTTCTTCTAGAGGATATACTAGATGTTGATCAACATTGTTATATTTATGCCATGCAATCTTGTGAGAGAGTCTTGATCTCTATACCAAAGCATGTCACATTTCTTCTTTCAGACATCATCCATAGGAAAATCTTTATCGAGCACTTTTTTTTTTAATTCAACTCTTTCTGCAAGATTCTGATAGATATGAACCTTTCCCTGAAGAGTTACCTACAATATGCATACCTTTGCTTTTCATACAATCATCTAGCCATCGTTTTTGAAGGAGCTTGCTTCTTGTACCATGGAATTTTGACCATCTACATTCCTTCATCCTTCAAGAGTATTGTTTCCATACTGGATGGAATATATGCTAGTCGTAATGCTATTGCCAAGAATCTTCCAAAATGATGATTCTTATAGGATCTTTATGATCCCTTTTTACAAAATGACTCCTAACATGATGTTAGAAAATGCTTCGATGAACAATAATATGCAATATGGTTCCAATGTTCTCATTCTTTAAACTAGATGATCTTTCACAAAGCAAATCAAATAAGTATATTCTAAGTTTTTCTACTATCATGTGCTTCTATCTATGATGCCATGCTTTATAATAGCAAAGACTCTGAAATGATGCATGCTTACTCATTTAATCATCATTGAACTCCTTCAGGGTCTTTACAGTTCCCTCCTTCCATCATGTTCATTATTTTCAAGAAGGCATTAACAAGCACAAAAACTGCTTTTAACTTAGCCATCTTTCCATCTTGCTTGCTTCATTATGTACCTGCAATATTCATCGACAAGTACAACCAAGCAAAATATACAAAAACAAGAGCATGATTTCAATTTTGTCAATCTAGGGTTTCCTTCTAAGAGGGTGAATTTCTAGGGTTTTTAAATACAAAGCCTAAATTCCTTGACGTTACCCTGGACAAGGTTTTTACTTTCGGTAGAGATATTAGCCCTAGGTTTTTGATGTCAAATCCAATTCCACTCTTGCTAGGGTTTACCATATGCCCTGGATTAACTGCAAACCCTAGATGTCAAGAGCTAGGGTTTTTCTATAGAGGGAATAACCAAAATAGGGTTAGGGTTTTTCATCTTTTCTAAGATTTTCTAATCCAAATGCCATCTAGGGTTTACAAACCCTAGATATCAAAATGTAAGATTCATGAACCCTAGAATTTTGTCATATGCTTGCAAGGACCCTAACAACTATTCAGACCCTTAAAAAAAGTATACATACCTCAAAGACTGCATTCTGACCTTCACTTCTTTGTAAGGATTCAATTCTTCAATAATTGTTAAGAACCATTCAATCTTCAATGAAGGTGATCGGTCTTTGGGTTCCCTCGTTTTGTCATAGGACAGTGAGGGATTGTCCGTTTGTAAAGAATGGTTGGAAGCATGTGGAGGGATGAACATAGGCAGTTGTTAACTACTTTTCTGTGCTTATTACAGATGTGCCAAGACTTTAGATGCAGTAGCACATTCTGATTTTATTTTTGCTTTAGCACAGAGAGAGAGGATAAAGATCCATTATATATACACTTTCTACCTTTTGTTTTGCTGATATGAATATTTTCTGTTTACATATGACGTTTCTTCAAAAAAATTACAAGAAAACTTTTGTCCTTAATATCTTATACACTGAATTGTAGGTATCATAGTTCTTTCCTTTCCATGTTGCACCCATTTGTGGTAATGTTCTTAATGTTTTCTTGTCGGTGGGGTGTGGTAACTTCAGCTTTCATGTTGTAACTGGGCTGTGCTAATTTGTCCTGTCATGTGGCATTTGTGTTTTGCAGCTGCTTGAAATTTTTGACAAGGCCATTTCTCCTTGTTTACAGGTGCCACAGAGTTACAACCTTCTTGGCCAGAGGTGAGTAGCTGTGTAGATTTTGTTACCCATCTTGATAGAATGCAAATTTATTATGATTTTTATTTTTCGGAATCTGGTTCTTTTGATTTAAATATGTGAGATCAGGATAATTGAAATAATCTTTTCACACTCCAATTATGAGGTATAAAAATTAAACTAGAGAAAGGAAGAATATTGGAGGGAGGAGACTTGCTTTTAGGATGTTTTCTGCTGATATATGCTTGATTTAAGCAAATCTGTACAGATTTGGCAGCTTCCTTTTCTCGAAGTTTTTGGCATTTTCTAATGTTATTGTCAAGAATGAGATAGTGTTTATCTTCCTTTATGATGTATAGAAATGTTCCCATTGTTTAGGTTGCATGTTTGAGGGCACTGCATTAATCATTGTTTTCAACCCCATCTCATTTTATGAAGATTATGAATGCTTAGGAGTAATGTTAAATGATCCTAAAGTGCATACCCTTGAAAATCAGTCACGTGGAGGGAATTTTCAATGATAGGGTTTTGACATCCCAATATGGTTTTGTCTGGGGTACTTCACATGTTTAGATTTCTCTTGTTTGGCTAGGTCTCAACATAGTGATAGCTTTGCTTGGCCAGTGGGGTAATGAACTCAAAACTTTTCTTAATTCCCTGCCCAATTTCTTGACTGTAATTCTCACTGGGGCTTGCAACAGTCCCCAGGAAATTTGTAATGCAACTATATAGAATGTAATTTATAAACAGAAGCCTGAAATTTATCTGCAGTATCTTCGCAATTCATTCATATACTCTGCAATCACATTTAATTTGTAACAGTATATACCTTTCTTCATGAGCAATAGTTAAGCTAATTCTCAATAGCATGAATAACATGCTAGGATTCTTTTCTCCATTTAAACCTAACAGATTAGATATACGTAAGATATAACTACAGTATTTCACCACCTCCACAAAAAATTCATTATAAACAGAATCAAGAATTAAATAACAGTGATACAAAAACAGAGATGAAGGTACTTGCTTTTTCAAAAGCTGTCCATGTTAACTGGCTGCAGAGGAGCAATTTTCTTTCCAGTCCTATGAATCCACAATGGATACCATTTTCTGGCCAAACTATGAGGCGAGAAGTGCAAAGGACTGCCTAATGGGTTTTGTAGAATTTTTGGTTTCCTGTAGCCCTCCCCAGTTTCAGTTTAATTTGCATATGGTTTAATGCCCACAGCCCCACATTTCAAGCTGATATATAAAACTTAATGCAAATTTCAAAAGAAACATAAGAGGACTACCTCTACTTTTGTTTCACTTTTCTCCTAAGTTACCAGGATACGGATACGGATACGGATACGGATCCGGATCCGGATCCGGATACGGATACGGATCCGTTGGATTTTTGAAAAGCCAAGATCCGGATACGGCGAGGATACGGCGAGTACAAAAATATATAATAATATTTTTTAAAATTTTAAAAAATACATTTGAT
>APFE031381657.1:0-13834 GCA_000404065.3 Pinus taeda | reverse complement strand
AATTGTTTGGAGACTCATTACCGGATTTCCAACATGGTGGAAAAAAGTTCTGGAAATTAAATAACTCAGTTTTCGTAGACAACAGCTTCTTGATTGAGATATTCCCAATAGAGAATGCTCCAAAATTTGGTGATTATGCAAGAGAGAAATTCCACTAATTACTCAAAATACTTCAAAAATCCCCAAGGGAGGTGCAAGCATCAATATTGGAGCAGACAAAATCATGGGTCAGTAGCCAATAAATAGACATGGGGGAGTCCACCCTATCCTTTCCTTTTTTGAAAGGACATGCATTCATTACCTAGACCAGATCTCCCAATGGGATCCTCACACCCTTCTTTGGTCAGGTTAGGCCTTCCCACACCCAAATCACCATAGGAGAAATTATTTACAAATGGAAAAAAGACTACCCCTGGCAGCACAGGAAAAATAACACAGTGAAGAGAGTCTGGAACATTCTTCCCCACAATATGCTATGGAATATTTGGCTGGCATGAAATCGGAAGGTTTTTAAGGATAAGGACTCGACTGTTAGAAGCCTTTGCACCAAGGCAAGCAGTCTTGCCCTTGAGATCATCTCAGTTAAGAATCCGACAAGTATAAATGTCAGTGAACTCAGCATAGAAGAACACATTTTCATTGGACACCTGTTAGACCAAAACACCAACAATCAGAAGGGAAACGCTACTAGCAATAGAAACAACAATGTTTCCCCTAACTGGAATATCAGGCTAAAAGAGGAAGAATTTGCAGGTTGGCTTAAAAACAACAATAGACATTATCTCTGTTTCGATGGGGCCTCAAAGTCGAATCCTGGGTCAGCAGGGGCGGGAGGAGTTATTTTTAATGCTATTGGGGATAACATACTCTCATACAAGTGGGGTCTTTGCCACACTTCCAATCACAGAGTAGAAGCCCTGGCCCTTTACCAAGGTCTTATCCAACTTTGGAAGCTTGGTATAGACACAGTCACAATATTGGGAGACTCGGCGATAGTCGTTAGTGCAATGGTTCAGAACAGGGATCTGCCCAATGCTCTCCTTTAGCAGATTATCAGATGGTGCCAGATTTTAGGACACACCATGAAAGATGTGCGCTACTATCATGTTTTGCGATCGCGCACTAAAATTGCGGATAGTCAAGCCAACAAAGCTTGTGCTAGATCATTAGGCTGCCTTATCTGCAATGGCATGGAATCATTTCAGCATATACCATAATGAAGAGACCTCCTGGATCCGAACAACATCTCAGCTCATCCGATATACCTTTGGTTTCTGCTGTTCCATTTTCTCGAAGGAACAACAGAAAAAATGGAACAACAAAAAAGGAACAACAGAAAAGGAACAACAGAAAATACAGCAGAAAAGGAAAAACAGAAAAAATGGAACAGCAAAAAATGAACAACAGAAAAAACAGAACAACAGAAAAGGAACAACAGAAAATACAATAGAAAAGGAACAACAAAAAAAACGAAACAGCAGAAAAGGAACAACAAAAAAGAAAAGCGCAGCTCCAACAAGTTCGTCAAGCTATGTTATTATGTATTTTCTTCTAGCTTATACTACATGCTTCCTACATTATTTATTTTTCTGAGGTTTATACCCAACCACACCCTCCATCTAACATTCAATACTTTGGGAGTGTCTTCTGGCTAGGCCGCTACCAAGCTATGCCTGAAGACTAACCAAGTTTCCCTACTGGTCTTCCTTGTTAAGTTTTCCCGCAATTCTACTGTCCTTTTTGTTTTTCTATTTCATTATCAGTCAAGATAGCTTAATTCCTACCAGAGTCATTATCAAGATCCTTTATTTGGTTTGTCATCATACAAAATGTGAGTTTAATTTTTTTCATAGAGCATTAATAACAATCATAAAAGGAGATTTAGTTTCAGTTATCCTCATATAACACTAATTTGATTTGTATCTGGTTATAAGTTATACTTTTGAGTCATAGAATACTTATCTGAAGCCTTGCGAGTCTGCACAAACATTTTCTCCACCTTCTAGAAAGAAATGTGGTTTCCTCCCTACCACGAGATTAGTCACAAATGAAATCCCCCCCCCCGCCCCCCATGCTCTTCTCACAAGCATGATGTTCTAGGACAACCTAATGTCCTTGTCAACTCCCTCTCATCTTCCTTGTCACGTTTTCTAGGATTTGCGTATCCAACAAGAAATTTGGGATATGAATTCCATCAAGGTAGAATATCAAGGGGTTTTCAAGCCATTTTTTTAGGGTTGCCACTAGCATTGTCTCACAATATGATCCACCCAGCCCCTAAATTGGGGTCTAGTGCTATTTCAATTAATTATTAGATGATCATGGTGGGCTATAATTCCAAGTTAAATGTTATGACTCTTCATAGGATATTATTGGAGATACTTGAGGAGACACCTCTTTGGCTAAAGGGTTAAGGATTTTGACTTCAATATCGAACCATCAGCCATATCCTCAACATTTTTCCCATCAACCATATCCTCAACATATCAAACCAACAACCAAGAAGATAACTGAGGTGAAGCATGGGCATCCTCTATTGCCCACATTGTTCAAGATATATATAAATCTATGAATGCCTTTACACTCCACCAATGGTGTATCAATAAAATTTTGGGTTTCCCCACTATCCACCAAGATGGATACACATTGTCCCTGCAATGTGCCTCTAATTCCCAAAATTGCAAAATTGGGATTTTCCATGTCAAAATTTTAATTCGAGATTGACCATGCATTGGAAGGCAATTAACACATTATTAAGACATTAAAAATGAATAATTGACACAATACCAAATACAATAAATGCATTGATTTTTATCTCACAAGGTATATAGACGCTAATTGAGCAAGTTCACGCGAAGAGAGATAGGAAATATCATGATATATTGTTCAATTTGTAATCAAGAGCATTATCTTGGATAAGGGAGAAGTAACATTTAGTTTCTTTCTCATATACAAAGGAAAAATTACGAAGCAATGTAAAATTGCTTTCCTGAAGCAATGTTGTTGTAAAGGGTGGGGATTTTGGGTAGAGGGTTATAGGTTTAGGAGGTATTAAAATAAGTATTTGGTAAAACTAGGGGATATGTACTAAACTAGGCATGAAGTAGTATTGACTATTTAGTAATAGAAAGAAAAGGGTATTCTAAATCGTGAGCACACTAATGGTTGTTTATCTCACCACTTGAAAGGATGTTATGAGTTCAATGAGCCACATGAGGGAGAATATTATAGGCTAGTATTACTTTTTTGCAATGTTCCAAATCAAATGTGAATGGAGAGGACTTTCCAAAGGTTTTTTTGCAAGGGTCAAGGGTTTCTAGGCTTTGATAGTTGATCAAAATGGTGGAATGAGGACGAGTTATCCAATGAAATGTGATAAGAGGAGGTGGATTCATTTGTATGTTTGGATGTCATGAAGATGCTAAAGGTTGCGAGGTTCATTTTGGCAGGTGGAAAGGACAATGGCAATTGTTCTTTGCCAAGGAAGAGTAGATTAGACTCCTCTTCTTTGGAAAGATATATGCACAACAAGGGGTAACTAAAAAATTCAGTTGCGCATTTTGACATCATTGTCGATGACATTTATTGTGAATGAGTTGTCATGTTTGTTAGCTAGTGTTGGGGCATAATATGATGCAGACAATCAGGAAATCTACTTTCACTACAAAAAAGGGGCAAACAAGAAGTTAATTTTTTTTGGAAGGAAATTCTGAATACATTATCACATTAGTTTAGTGGTTGTCATTTATTAATATTATCATGGTGGGTCATACTTTCTAAGCTAAATGCTATGACTCTTCGTAGGATATTTTTAGAGATACTAGAGGAGAGACCTCTTTGGCTCAAGGGTTCAGGAAGGATTTTGACTTTAATATCAAACCATCAGCTATATATTCAACACTTGTGCCATTATGGAGGAGGGGAGACATTTCTCTTCAAAATTCTCCTTTACTTTGTAGATTCTTCGAAGTTGTTTGATGTTATCTTCAGGGAGGCATCGTTCCATGGATGAAATTTGCATTTCAAAGATTTTGTTTACTTTTATTATATGTCTACTAGTTTCTCTAGGAATTTTTTCTTCTTCCTTGTTCCCATTTAAAGTGGGCAAGTCTCCGCTTTAAAATGCCCTAATATCGTTTTGCAGTTACCCAAATCCACTTCCCTGTTGTGTTTGGTGAGGCAATTTTGACTTGGCCCAAATGATTTGTTTCCACAAAATATGAGATTCCCTTGCCATTTTTAACATTTACTATTGATTTGTTTTCCATTTTGGGATGAGGCCACTCACTAAATGAAAATAACGCATGAACCTTGATGAAACCCTAAAAGAACAATTCATTGTTCATCCATAAAAATCGTCGAATTTCGCTTTCAACAAAACAAAATATGCTCAATACTAAACTACCCACATAAATGGTATTGAGATTTAATAAAATTTACTCAAAGCCTAAGTTTTCGATTCCTTCTCGAGTCAGAAAAACCACTGGCAGTATCGAGCTGGTAAAAGAAAGTAGGATCTGTTAGCCAAAATCCTAGCTTAGTGCCCTGAATCCCTAATGTGACTGATAATTTGATTAATTGAGTTGATGTATCGATCCTTTGTCTCATGGCTAGCTGTGACAACTCGATTTATTGATTTAGCTGATCTAATCTCAGGGTTAACTATGGCAGCTGAATTTGAATCCATGAACCATTTTCCATTTGTAGAAAAACCATGAGTTCACTGAAACCATCAAGAGAACATGGACAATTCTTCATGTTCTTCCACTCCAACATAATTATATTATCAACATTATAAAACATATAAAATATGTATCAATTTGTACCAGGAAAATCTACTTGAAAGGATCACAACCTATAAGCTCGACCATGAAGTCTTACTCCAATAACGTGAAGATAATTAAACAAGTGACCTTTTAATAGAAAAGATTTTTTAACAATGGGAACTCAACTAACCAGGTTGATCCTTAAGACTATGTAATTTTACCATTCACTTTGAAATTTGAGAAAAATAATTTAAAATTTATAAAATTACTAGCATTATAAATGAAATACTTATATCAAACTCATTTTTGCATTAAAATAAAACTTTTATTAACTTAAAATTAAAAAATTTGTATTACCAAACTCCTCCAACAACCAAAAAAACAAACAAAAAAAATATATCAGAAATAATAGTACTCAAGGTGTAAAGAAGCAATAAATGTAAAAGACACTCATACCATACCGATGAGAACACACTTAACATAATATCAATGAATTTTATGGTTAAAGACTTACATAATTACATTAGCGTAAGTTTTAGCGTAGGTTCTAGATACAACCACATTTTGCTGAGGGGGTCTCATGCCTCCCATCCTACCCTACCTTTTCAGTTTCAAGAACAAATCTCTTTCTTCCGGAGCATTCCGTGCTACCTTTTCAGTTTCAAGAACATATCTCTTTCTTCCAGAGCATTCTGCACACTCTAATAGTGAGCAGACTTCGGAGGGATCAAATCCCATTACCACACTCCAATAGTGAGAAGACTTCGGAGGGATTGAATCCCACTACCACAGTCCAATAGTGCACAGACTTCAGAGGGATCGAATCCCATTACCTCAGTTCAAGGTAAGAATTCATTGAATCAAAATTATCGTCCACTTCCTTTTCCTCATTGGAGTCCCTTGAATTAGTGACTGTTAGGGTTAGGGTTATTTGGGTTTCTATGATGTCTGTATCGCTATTCTGGTGGGCTTAAGATTCTGCAGAAGTGCTGACATCGGAAAAGAAAAGCATCCGGCCATTATTGGGTTGGTAGTTGCAGTGCCCTTGTTAACTATGTATCTTTTTCTTTATAGGGAAGTTTGGATGCTATTATGTCAATAAAAGGGTACTTTCTGATGTATTGTGTTTGCCAGCATTTTTCATTGTTTTTGGGATGTATTTGTACCCACATCACCAGAGAGGTGAGCCATTGATTATTACATTTCAATAAAAAAATCCTCCGAAGGGTTAACTGATTTTTTAAAATATGTTTGTTTGTGTTTCAAACATTTGTTGTGGTTAACGAATGAGGTTAATGAATGATCTCTCTTTTTTACCTGGTGACTTAGTATGATGCTACATGGGCATGTTTTTCTAGTAGAGGACATAGATATCTTCTTATTTGATATATTTAGAGCACTGAAGGAAGCGCTTGTGATGCACATTAAATTCAGCTCATCCAAACTATTATTCTTCTTTAAACAATTATCTTCTTCATTGCAGCATTTCTATCTCCGCCAAGAGGGAAATTTGGGTTGTTTTTCGACAAACGTGTAGACAATCCTTGTATTATATCTGCCATTAAATCTACATGCTAAACAACTATCCTCTTCATTGCACCATTCCTAACTCCGCAAAAAGCGAAATTTGGGTTGTTTTTCTACAAACGTGTAGATAATCCTTGTATTTCTCTCCAATATCCGCCAATAAATTTACACACCAGAAAAGAAAATGGAAGCTATAGAATCAAAGGTGAGTTGTTCTTAGTGTGAGGTTGGCCAAACAAAATAAGCAAGAGATGTTCATCAATCATTCTCTGGACAAGTATTTACATGTACAAAAATCAAAGCATCTCAAATTATATTCTTAATTAGTATTGGGTTTGGTTTCTTAGTTGATTTTAATAGGAAAGGATATCATTTGTATTAAAAAATGGTTGTGGCCAAGCCAAAAAATAAGATTAAAAAACAGAAATAATGGTATGACAATTGTCTTTCAAAAAGACTCGAAATTTAAAAATCTCCGTCTATTCTTACCTTTCTGGAGGTATAGATGTAAAGCCAACACGTACAATGTCTATCATACTGAATTGGTAAAAAAACAACTTTGCAATAAATAATAAAAACCTAAAATTAAATGAAATCATGTCTGCCAAGGGCTTCTTGCTTGTTGGCTACCGGAAGATTGAATTCTAGAGCTATATTTCTAATGTCCATGTCACGAGAAGTTTGCTGAACAATTGCCTCATCTTTCACTGCAATACAAACCAAGCCAATGGATGCCTTTGTAGGGATGGCCCTAGAATGTGAAGTGTCTTCATTTAAGTGTGAGCTTTTGGCTAGGCCTAGAGCCAGCTCATAGAGTGTAATACAGTTGCTTCCACCTTCTGTATTTGCTTACTTTGAGATGTCAATTTCCCAGAAATCTTTGCGTCACTTTTCTATCTGCAATTAGAAGAATAGCCAGTCTGTTGTTGAAGTATGGAAGGGCTGCTTGCGTGTCTCAACTTGGTGATCATTTATTATCTGGGCTCTTCAACGGTCTGAGGACTCACAAAGAATACACTGACCCAAATGATTGTGTCCCACCTTTCTTTTCTATATCTCCCCAATAGATATTGTGCCACCTGCTGGGAAGAGAACCTTCACTTAAATCAATTCAGATGTTGATGAGTCAGGTTATATTTTTATTTCTTGTCTAGTTAATCCAGTCTAGTTAATGCTTTTCAATGTTGCACCCAGTGGAAAATATTAGGGCCAAGTCGGTAAGATCAGTTGTAGCAAAGACAAATGATTTAGCAGGTGTTAGAACTACGACATCTATTGTACTTGCGCAAGGTTTAATAGCTTAAGGTGTAAAGGTAATTTATTTGTCCCTATTACTGGCTTAAGTATTTATTCATTTTTATTCTATCTACAAGTTTGGTTCTTCTTGAATCCCCTTTACTAGGAACATTCATCTCATCCAAAATAGTATAAACCTCAGCTACTTCTCGAGATTCTATAGGATTTTATGTGAGGAGAATACTTTCAGAATGGTCTGTCCCATCCAAAACTGTATCATCCTTCTCCATGACACATAGATGGTCTCCAAGTGGGACATGCAGTGATAAATATGCAGTCTCTGATGTCACATCAATTTCTATAGGCTCAAGATTTTTCACTAGGGTATCATATTTTGGTCCCTCGGCATGTTCAAACCTCTTCAATGGATTATCCAAGGAAAGTTGTTGATTGCACACATCCTTGTCTTCTAGAAGAGATTCATTCATACTTAAACAAGGGGATATATTGTAACTTTTTCTAAGTTCATGAACTTTTGGATGGAATACTGGAGTCTAGTCCAAATTAGGTGCTTAAACAAGGAGTTATATTATATCCCTCCATAACCTCAGGGATCCTCAACAGAGTATCAAACTGGGAAGGTTCTTGCTTTCTCACCACAATCTGTATATTTCCTCCAACTTTGAAATTTTGGGTCTCTCCAGCTTCCTGGCCATTGTTTCCCTCAATTTTGGCAGGGTCAATGAATCACTCATGTTTTTCGTTGTTGTCCATATCAAACAATTGTTCTCTAATTGGACTTGCATCAGTTATTCCATCAAGAATAAAAATTCTTTCCTGGCATGCTCCATATTCAACTTCATTCTTTTCCACAGCTATATTATATGCCTCTGTAACCTCATGGGTCTTCAAAGGATTATCCAATTGGTAAATTTCCTATTTGTCATATATTTCAACATTTATTTATGTAATGATCCTAACTAGTGTCCACAAACTTTTCTTTGCATATTTCTATTACATTATTCTATACAAAATGGCAGAACAGGTATTTATGTTTCTTTTGGTATTTGTATTATTTATGTTGTTGATTTAGTTAGAGGTCGGATTTGTTTTTAGAAATAACTTTAAAATGATACTTCAAAAGTTTGTTTGTGACTAGTTAAATGCTTGTTGGAACACTCTGATAAGCTTTCCTCAAAGTGTTGGACAGATCTTTAATGCTCACTCAACACATTGGTAGAGTTTTGTTCAGGGTTTTGAACCTAGTTCTCAATTTTTTTTCATATCTAATTCCTACAAAAGCACTAAACACTACCTTGAAACAATAAAAAAAAGAGTACAAACAATCAAGTAATCAAATAGCCAAAAATGCATTGAAAAACTACATATTCATAGATTGACTCCCTAGGTTTATTCATTGGTCATGTTCTCTTGAAAAATAAGTAATACCTAAGTTAAAAATTGCAGTCTTATTGTTTAGAAAACGTGGTGCATTCAGGGAAATAGCACATCATCATCCAAATATTTAGATGAATAGGAAACAAGACCTACTCCAGGTACAGATGAATACTTCAATGAAATGATATATTACAGTTGCAAAATGTGCCAAAATAGGAAACTAAAGAAGTGAAGGCTTGTTGGTATCCATAGATTGGAACATGGAGTTTATATAGAAGAGGTACATTATAATTAACAAATTTGTATTCTGATAATAAATAAATATGCACATTATTTAATACATTATTATTGATCATTTCATTTGATTTTTTTATTTATGAGAAGCCGCTTCTAGTTCCCAATATTCGTGAAGAACCAGTGGATGATATTGATAACAGCGACTCTCAAGATGAAGGACAAGACACATTTATGGAAGTAGCCATTTCATAGATTATTGAGGCTGGTGTCAATGAATTTATCCAATACGTCTACACATCTTTTGAAGAAGTTGTTGATTCACCCCTAGCTCATTTGGCTAGGACACCTCTTTATGCAAATGCTGAATCTTCTATATTGGCGACACTTATGTTGTTGTTGAACTTGAAGGTTACACATGGACTGACAAACACATGCTTTACTGATATATTAACATTGGATTGACATTCCTATAAATTAATTCTCTAGATGTCTTAAAAGTTTTGAATATTGTGTATACTTATAAAAATCATTTGTTGCACTATGCAGACTTTTGGCAAACAAAATAATTCCAAAGGACAATAAGTTGCCTCATTCTCATAGAGAAGTATAATCAATAATGAAGGATATTGGAATGGAGTACAAGACATATGATGCAATTCCAAATGACCATATATTGTACTATGGAAATAATGCATATTTACAACAATGCACAAAGTGTCACACAAATAGGTATCATCAAGATCAATTATCTAAGAGGGTTCCTTATAAAGTATTACGATACATTCCACTAAAGCCAAGGTTTGAGAGAATGTTCAAATGCAAGGAGTTGGAAAAATATATGGATCATCATGCACAAGGGAGGAGCCAAGATGGTGTCATGTGTATGGTTGCGGATAGTAAATGTTGGAAAGATATTGAGGTAAAATGGCCACTTTTCAGAAATGAGCCAAGGAATGCAAGAATTTCTCTAGCAATTGATGGCGTAAATCCTTTTGGAGATCTTATAACAACATATTTTGTTTGGCCAATCTTAATTATAAACAACAATCTCCGCCCTTGGATGGCAATGAAAAAGGAACATGCAATGTTAACTCTTATCATACCAGATACTAGAACATGTGAATGCAATGTTTTCTTAAAGATTATATAAAAATATTTCAATTCAGTTAATCCTAATAAATAACTCTTTGCTCACTTAGGGAAATATCAAGTAAAGGATATGGATGTATACATGGAGCCCCTCATTTATGAGCTTCATGAATTATGGGATGGTGTAAATATGTTTGATGTATCAATACCTATCAATGATAGAAACTTCCTATTTCATGTGAGTCTTATACGGACAATTCATGATGCCTCGGGGATCTCTATTTGTTGTGGGAATATAATATAAATTACATTTATAATTATTATGCTAATTTTAACATTTACTAAATATGGGTTCTAATCTTATTTTAGGACTGTAAACAAAGGGGAAACATGGCTGTCCATCATGTGGGCCAAAATTGTTGCATAGGTAGTCAAGGGATCTCAATAAAATTGTTTATGATGAGTATTGAGAATTCTTACCACAAAATCATCATTATCGAGTGAGTGATAAATATATGTTCAATGGGAAGGAAGTGGAAATGAGGAAGCCAATAAAGATGAACCCTGCTAGGTGGAAAGCGATGTATGACAAAAAATAAGGGACAGGCTATCCCCTAGGAATGAAAAGACTCTCTATTTTCTACAATTTAGAATATTATGAGAGCTTGCCAATAGCCCACCTATTTGATACTATGCACATCAGGAAAATTGTGGCAGAGTGCTTGTGGAAACATCTAAATGGAAATAATACTGAAGCACAAATAAAGTTAAGAAAGGACCTTCGAGTTGTCAATATCATGTTGAATATGTGGTTGCACGAAGACAACTCATATGTTCATGCTCCATGGACATTTACATAAAATGAGAAAGAAAACATCATTTCTACTATGAAAAGCATAAGATTTCCTTCTGGCTTTGGTGTGACATTAAAAAACTTATTCATAAGAGATGGATCAGAGTTCTCAGGCCTAAAAACACATGATTGGCACAATTGGGTAAAGGTAACATTGTCACATGTTATATTTGTTGGAAACTTAATTATAAAATCGTATATTCTAGTGATAATATCAGTTCATGCATATTTGAACATGGTTATTTGTTAATAGACATGCTAGTATAGTGATGAAATTAGTTCATGCATATTCGAACATGGTTATTTGTTAATGGTCATGCAGTATGTGTTTCTTGTAGCAATACCAAGTAATTTTGACCACAATGTCACTTTGACTATTTACAAATTATGTAAATATCTAAGCTATTTTTCAATCCATCATGCATACTGATGCAGGAGCATCAAGACCATTTTTTTCATTGTAAATATGTGATTAAAGGGGGTGTGACAATTCTTAATATTTTATTAATTAATTTGTTATTTTTAATAAAATAGGGGAAAGTGAGGATTTTGTAAATATTCTTTTAAGGAATATGAGAGAAAATAGAGTTAGAATTAATGAGGGAGCCTAAGTTGGAATTAGTTTCTAAGTCTTAGGGATGAGAATCTATCTTTTAGGGATGTTGAGAGATTTAGAGATTTGTTGAGATACTAAGGGGATTGAGCATATAATTAGATCATTTTTTTTAAATTGTATAAAGGGGTTTGAGAGAAAAACTTTGAAACGGAGAAGTGAGTGTGAGAAGGAGGAAGGTTTCTCCTTGGGAGCCTTCGGCAGTTTGTAAGAGGGCCATAGATTTTTATATCTAGCCATATATGTGTATACTTGTTTATGTAAATATGAATACGTGAATTCAGTCATGAATGAACTTCTTGTTTGGGTTAATAAATTATGAGATATGGTTCTGTGTATAATGGCAGAAATCAATGTTTGATAATGTTGAATTTGTGTGAGGAGCAGTGGCTATATTTTCCTCCATGCGCCAGTGTTATGGTTGTTAATCATTTGGAATCTGCTTGCCTTTCATATAGCGCCGAGAGCGAATTGTTATGCATGTTCCGCATTTGTAGATTGAATGCGGGTGTAAAAGGATAATTGTTGTTCAAGTTTAATTAATGATGGATATGCATATATACACAACGGTTTCTCTTAGAAGCTCCGCGCCATGTCCAGTTAAGATAGATTATAGCGTGACTACCAGCGAGTTCTAAATTCGGAACCGAACAATATAAATTGGGGTCGATACATATAACCACAAACTACAGGTGTATTGGGTCTGGACTTCTGTTCTTGTATGTGTTCAAACCTTCAAAGCGTAGCCAGGACCGATGGCAACTGGAACAAACGATATAACTGTTTATATATCGGACTCCGGGCAGCAACAGGCTTACCCATAGATATATATTAGCCAAAACCAGCATACAAGCCTCGGTTGCCTTCCAGACAAAGACGTATTGTGATAGAGGACGAGTTCTGGAATTGGAATCGAAATATTATAACCAGTGACATATGTATCCCTGAGCCACCGTTTCAAAGGAATGATAAAGAGCACAACGGAATTACGACTTGATACCTACATCGACTTTAAATTACAGTCAACCGAGATCTATATGTTAGTGGAGTTTGGTCCATGGTTTTCGACGAGGTAGTCTGCGAATGGGCTTCGTTTGCATAAGAGGGAGCAACGTATTATTTAGAATGAGCCTGGAGTTTATCAGAGGTTAAAACGATATTGACATTTGTTTGTTGCCAAGAACGCGAACCATATTGCAATAGAACGAGGACCAGGGTTTGGGGAGCGATTAATACAAGTTACAACCTGTAGGTGCAGTAAATCCAAGATGATTGAGTGGGTAACCAGAACCTGAGGACATATATACAAGCCTTGTTTATAGCTGTGAGCCTGTGGGATCCACACATAAACGAGTCTTCATACATTACAACGCCAGCTCTTAACTGTCGTTGATACCAAAGGCACAGTTTGATGTGTGGACGCCTTAGTTTATGATATTGTTGATCGAATTTGTGTGGACGAGCAGAAGTCCAGACTTTAACGCAGCGCGATATCAACGTGAAGAGGAGGAAGAAATCCCGTGGTCTATTTAACAAGATATATATATATATTTATATATTATATTATATATATATAATATATATATTTATATATATATATATGTTGCGTGTGCATATATAACTTAGTTATATATCTATATGGTGTGTCGTTGTCAAGATTTTACCAACAACAGATTAAGTTAAAGGTAAGGCGCACTCATTAATTGAATGTAGCCAATATATTTAGAGGTTGTTTAAGGAATGTCCGAAGTATGGAAATGGATGGACTTGAATCTGTATGTAAAAACCTATGGTTGGAACCATAGGAGTGAACTGTCTCCGCTTTCAAGTAATAACTTGTGAAATTGCCAGAAATCAGTTTCTGCATTACTAGAGGTTGAAAATGTCTTAAAATAGAGATTTGATTAACAATTAAATGAGAGGTATTTTTTCATGGACAAATACAAGAAGGATCCTAGTAGGAGCGGCCTGGGAGTGTGATCCGGATTTAAACAGGAACGCAATAGATTACAGAGATAACCATAAATACAGAGATGCGATAACCATAAATAAAGAGATGCAGTGGAAATAACACTTCATTTCATTAATGGAAAATACCGAAATATGCTTACAACC
>APFE031381655.1:3684-17528 GCA_000404065.3 Pinus taeda | reverse complement strand
TTACTTGCGTCAGTATACCGATCTAGAATAAACACAATCAATCATATAGAGATAGTTCATTTCAAACCATTTGATCCCGATCTATCCTTAGATCTTGTTCTCCATCAACTTGTGAGATCCCTCCTTAGCTTAGATCAAGCAACCCATAACCCGCATACTGGATCTCATCCTTCATTAGATATTCAAGACTTTCTCAATACATTTGCCTAATGATCTTCTTCTCCTTTTATAGTCTTAGGCCTTTTACAATACCACGGACCAAAACCATAACAAACCAATACCATGAACCCAATACTAGGGATCAACACATCTGACGAGATACTACGGTCCAAAATCATAGGTTCAAATACCAAGGACTAACTACCATGGACCAAAAGTAAGTTTTCCCACATGTACGTGCTTTTCTGTGCATGGAAGTGCGTGCATACGCATACGCGACTTCTGATCAACAATCCCACATGTATACGCATTTTTGTATATAGAGAACTTGCGAGTATACGCTGTGTGTATACCCTACTTGGTATATAGCGAAGCTGCGTATATACGCGACTTGGTACATAGTGAACCTACGTATAACCTGCCTCTGTACGCGACTTGGTATATAGTGAACCTGCATATATACTCAGCTTTCTTCATTCTTTGTAGTCTGATCATCAATTCTTTGCTACTGATCTATTGCACTATAATCTGTCATCTTGCCATCAAGGACAACACTTGTATCTTAATGCCAACAGATCTAAGTGAAAAGACAAAGAAGAATGTTGCAACTCCAAATAACAATACCAATGCAGTCAAGAGAAAAGGACGATAATGGACTACAGCACTGCCTCCAAAGAAGAATGATAAATATTCCATGTATGTTCGTTTATTTAATTGTTATTGATTTTTATGTGCTAAGCATGGACATATGGCCAGGGATTGTAAAGTTGTTGATAGATACAATTATCATGGATCGTTGCATCCAAATGAATTATCCAAGTATGTACGTTTATTTGATGGTTACTGCTTTTTATGTGCTAACTATGGACATATGGCTAGGCATTGTGAAGTTTTTGACAGGTACAATCATTATCTGCAAAACCCTAGAAGCAAGCTTGCAGGAACATGAGACAGGTTCCATGATGATTTTGTCAGAAGAGAATACATGCTTGATGGGCCAAACATTGAATCTTTCAAATGCCATAACTATGGCTATGGTGCTCGTGATTGCAGATATCAGATGGAATCACCTATGGACAACACTAAATGCTTCAAGTGTCATAACTATGGGCACATGGATTGATATTACAGGAATAAGAAGGTCTAGAAATGGAAACATGTACAGGAAGACCAAGAAGATAACAAGGTTTCAACAATTATGCTTTCAGGATTTGTAAAACAAAAAAGTCATGATGAATCAATAGTTGCTTCAGATAATGGCTCAAGTCAAGATCGTCCGTTAGGTGACTCACTATTTTGAAAAATCTAGCTTTTTGACTCCTTGATGTTTGTAGAGGAGGAGTCTATGTAGCAGTATATGGTACAATGTTAAAATTGGGAACTAGGGCCAAACTCCATGTGTGTCATCTTATTAATGGAAATTGATATTTTTCTTGGATCCCTCTCATTGAGAGGTGTAGTATTGATCTAAATATCATCCAATTTCGATAAGTATTCATGGAGATATGAATTTATTTATGTTATGGGACAATTCGTCCAAGTCAGCCAGCAACCAAATAAACCCCACTTGTGCTCAACGTTTTAGTATAAATAGAGGTGGCCTTCAAGTCATTTCAACACACTTGGGATCTCTTCCTCTATACTTGTCTTTGGGTTTTAGTAGGAGGGGAGATCCTAAGGGATAATGTTGCCCTAATCCAGAGGGTAGAAGCCAGAACTGCCAAGAAAAGCCGGAACTCCCAGAACTGCTGGAAAAAGCTGGAATTGCCAGAACTGCCGGGAAAAGCCAGAACTGCTGGGAATTGCTATAACTACTGGAAAAAGCAAGAATTTCCAAAATTGCCAGAACTGCTAGGAATAGCCGGAATCGCTGGAATTGCTGGGAATAGTTGAAATTTCCAGAATTGTCGGAACTACCAGGAACTACCAGGAACTGCCGGAACTGCCGGGAAAATGAGAAACTGTCAGAACTGTCGAGAATAGATGGAATTGCTGGAACTGTCGGAACTGTCGGGAAATCTGACACAGAGGAAAAAATCCAGAACTACTGGAATTGCCGGGAAAAGTCGGAATTGTCGGGAATAGCTGAAATTGCCGGAATAGCCAGAGCATTTGTCTCTGAAGGAGAGCAGCATGCAAAGGACAACTAACTAACATTGGGACAGTTGTATGGTACTTAACATCAAATACACCAAGCATGCAATGTTACAACTTGCATGCAAGGGACAACTAGCATGTAACAGCAAGCATGCTAAGGACAACAAGCATGCTAGGGACAACAAGAAAGCAAGGGAAAACAAGCATGCTAAGGACAACAAGCATGCTAGGGACAACAAGCAAGCAAGAGACAACAAGCAAGCAAGGTGCAGCCTACACATAGGTCAATATGGAAACATGGTGCAGCAATGGCACATAATGCGGTACAGTGATGGGTACAGTCATGATTAATGAAGCGTGATGAGATGCAGCATAGTGATGATGGGTGCAGTGGTGCAGCGTGGTGAGGTGCAACATGATGATGAAATGAAGCACAACGATAGGTGAAGGAATCACCTTGGAGAATCAGTTAAATCATCATGTCTTCAACTGATCTCATGTATCATCTTCTTAGAGATGATCATTGCTCTTATCTAGATAAGTCAAAGTGTTGACTTCTATTGTAAACGTACTATCTCTCTCTCTCTCTTTATTGAACTATTGAAGAACATATAAGAAGAATTGATCAAGGGTTTCCCCACATTGGGGTTTGTCCCTAGCTAGCGCCACATCTTGTGTCCTCTTGTCTTGGCTTGTCTTCTACGATTTATGTTTATGTTTTATATACAGTTTACTTTAATATTGATGTGATTACTAATCTGGGAAATATATTGAGCTAACTGTGAAAATTGAAATAAATTACTCTAAGCATAGAACATACCTAAAATTAACATGGTATCGGAGCTGAGGTGAAGACAATGCCCAAGCAAGAGTGAAAGAGAAATCACCAAAGACAGTTGGGAAAGGACAAAAGGATCAATGGATTCCTCATCTCTCTTCAAATTCACCAAGGGTGAAGTCGAAGCAAAGAATATTATCAAAATGGCGCAGTAGAGGCTTCTGATAGCCTACTTAAAGATCACTTCAATGGGAAGCCCGGATCTAAGGGTGGAAGGAAAAGCAGATGATTGGTTGTAATAAGTTCGGCCATTATGCGAAAGAGTGTTTGAGTTAGGTACACATCACTTGATGATGATAACAGTCATTCCAGGGACATCTTCAATTATCAGAGGAATGACAAGTAATGCAGGTCATCAAGGAAACAACCAACTCTTCATACAAAGCAAGGAACCCCATGTATGAAGAATCAAATATTGTTTTAGATAAGATAAAGAAGCGTTATCTTGTATTGGCCCTCTCCTTCAGATCCTTTGGGAATATGGCTTATTGATCGTAGTGCTTCAAGGCACCTCATCGGATAGAAGGGTGCTCTCTCGAATTTGGTAGAGATGGAAACAACCATGGGAGTATACTTGGAGTCGATGCCACCTATCCCAAAAAGGGTGTAAGGAATGTTACACGTCAATTGAATGAGGGTAACTCTATTCATTTACAAGAATCTCTTTTATGTACCTAATTGCAAGAAGAACCTGGTGTCCATCTTGGAAATGGAAGTCAAAGGTTTTAGGGTGGCATTCATTGATGGAAAGGTACATGTTAAAAAATAGAATTTTCAAAGATTCTTTTTCTCATGGGTTCAGGGTTGGCAACTTGTATCAAGTTGCAGGATGGTCCATTGGGGATCATGTCAATTGACATATCACATCTATAACACCAAAGGTCTAGCTATGGGGCCCTACCCTATGTGATTCATATGGTGATAGGGATGCCTGAATTCAAGAAGAGCATGAAGGTACATGTCTGAGATGTACTGAAGGAAAACCTTATAAGGGGACCATTCCCCTCATGCAGTAGGTCCACAAGTTTGCAACACTCTGAGGAGTTTGAGATTCATGATTGGGAATCTCATGTATACAGGTGGAAGAAAGCCCCCTTATGGCTTGAAGCAAAACACCCTGGGCATAGTATGAGAGGATGATAGTTGTTTGATGAAGTTGAGATTCACTAGGAGTGAAAGCGATCCAAAATATTACTCGAAGGTTGTGGATGATAGACCTCTCATACCAGCACCTTATGAGGACGACCTATTTCTGACAGGTTCAGACCCTCTCATTTGCAGAAGTAAGACGGAGTTGGATTCCGGATGTGGAATGATAAACTACAAGCCTGTGACTACCTCGAGGATCTTAACTTTCAGAAGTTATATGGTAGTGATGTCAGACCAGATTTGGGAAATACCTCTGAGTTTCATAAACTCATTCATATTGATGTTCTTGGTGAACTTTTGTTTGGACATATGTTTTGTAGTTAGCATGGTGAGCTCATATTTGGTTGAGCCTCACTGGATTGGTGCCAAGAATCTTTTGAGATATCTTCGGGACACAATCTCTCCTGGATTGAGATACACTTCCAGAAATATGAAACTGCATGATTATTTGAATGTTGACTGGGCAGGCACTATGGAGGATCACTAGAGCACTTCTCAGTGCTAGTTCTCTTTGGATTCTGCTTTGATATCATGGATGAGCAGGAAGCAGAAGTCGGTTGCTATAAGCATCGTCGAGACTGAATACATAGCTATGAGTATGATCTCATGTGAAGCTGCATGGTTGCAGAAGCTCTTAAGTGAGTTGTTTGTACACATGATGAATATCACTGTGATTCTTTGTGACAACTAGAGGGGGGATTCAATTATTGAGGTATCATGTATTCGATGATTGCTCCAACAGATAGACATTAGATACTTCCTTATCTGGGATATTGTAAGTTGATGAGCGACGAGGCTCCATCGCATTGAGACTAATGTATAGGTCATAGACATTTTGTAAAAGCCTCAGGGAAAGGTCAAATCTGTGACTTCCTCGAATGACTTAGAGTCGTTGAGAGACCTTCTTATAAGGGTCCTACATGTTGTGTGCATTGAGCTCTTGGAGCTCTAGAGGACTTGGGGTACTTACTGGAGCAACATACGACCACAGGGCGACTCACCCTCCCCTGGTGGTGAGCTATGTATAGGATGACAAGTTCAACCTTCCCTTGTGATACCTTGTGGCAACTGTGGAACAGTATGTTTAGTTCTCCTATGGGCCGGGATGATTAGTTCTCCCGTGGCAACTGTGAAACAAGATGATTAGTTCTCTTGTGGGCCGAGATGATTAGTTCTCCCATGGCAACAGTGAAACATGATGATTAGTTCTCATGTGGGCTAGGATGATTAGTTCTCTTGTGGAAACTGTGAAATAAGATGATTAGTTCTCTTGTGGGCTGGGATGGTTAGTTCTCTCGTGGAAACTGCAAAACAAGATGATTAGTTCTCCTATGGGCTAGGATTATTAGTTCTCCTGTGGCAACTGTGGAACAGGATGATTAGTTCTCCTGTGGGCTGGGATGATTAGTTCTCCCGTGGCAACTGTGGAATAGGATGATTAGCTCTTCTATGGACTGGGATGATTAGTTCTCCCATGGCAACTTTGGGGCAGGATGATTCGTTCTCCTGTGGACAAGATGATTAGTTCTCCTGTCGAGGCATCCTACCCATGTAGTCTAGGACTCATGGGAAGTACTTCTCATCTGATCAATGAGTAGGGGAATGGGGTTATGGACCATAGTAGTACTATTGATAGACGCATCGATGTATCTACCGTACTCCCTATGCTAGGATGACCTCCATTGATCTGGGATCAGTATGAGTGGTTTGAGACACTCTCTTGTGATATTGATCTGGGATTAATAAAACTGACTTCGGGCCAGTAAGAGTGTTGTGACACACTCTTTTCAAATGAAACTGACTCTGGGTTAGTAGAGAATGGTATGAGACATTCTCGACCGATTCTTCTTCTTCATGGTTCAACATAGCAGAGCAGTGCAGGGCATTAATGGCAGAGATAGTACATTCAGACATATGGATCAGTGGATGGAGTTCTCCCTAGTTGAGAGGGAGTGTTAAAATTGGCAACTAGGGCCAAACTCCATGGGGGTCATCTTATTAATGGAAGCTAATATTTTTCTTAGATCCATCTCATCGAGAGGTGTAGGATTGATCTAAAGATCATCCAATTTCAATAAGTATTCATGGATATATGAATTTATTTGTGTTATGGGACAATTCGTTAAGGTCAGCCAACAACCAAATAAACCCCACTTGTACTCAACGTTTTAGTACAAATAGAGGTGGCCTTCAAGTCATTTCAACACACTTGGGATCTCTTCCTCTCTACTTGTCTTTTGGTTTTAGTAGGAGGAGAGATCCTAAGGGATAACACTTCCCTAATCTAGAGAGCAAAAGTCGGAACTGCCGAGAAAATTCGGAACTGCCGAGAAAAGCCGGAACTGTCGGGAAAAGCCGGAACTGCCGGAACTGCCGGGAACTGTCGGAACTACCACGAAAATCTAGAACTACTGAAATTGCCAGAACTACTGGGAATAGTTGGAATTGCCAGGACTGCCAAAACTGTCGGGAATAGCCAGAATTGTTAGAACTACCGAGAACTGCCGGGAAAAGCTGCAACTGTCAGAACTGCTGGGAATAGCCATAATTGCTAAAATTTCCAAAACAACCAGGGAAGCTGACACAGAGGGCAAAAGTCGAAACTGTCGAGAACTACCGGAACTGTTGGGAAAATTCAAAATTATCGAAACTGTTGGGAATAGACAGAATTCCCAGAACTGCGGGGAACAGCTGAAATTGTCGGAACAGCCAAAGCATCCGTCTCCGAAGGAGACCAGCATGCAAGCGACAACTAACTAACATTGGGACAATTTTATGGTACTTAGCAGCAAATACACCAAGCATGCAATGTTACAGCTAGCATGCAAGGGACAGCTAGCATGCAACAGCAAGCATGCTATGGACAACAAGCAAGCAAGGTGCAGCCTACACATAGGTCAGTATGGCAACATGGTGCAGCAATGGCACATAATGCAGTACAATGATGGATACAGTCATGATTAATGAAGCATGATGAGATGCAGCATAGTGATGATGGGTGTAGCATGGTGCAGCGTGGTGAGGTGCAACATGATGATGAAATGTAGCACAATGATAGGTGAAGGAGTCATCTTGGAGAATCAGTTGAAGCAACATGTCTTCAACTGATCTCATGTATCATCTTCTTAGAGATGATCTATGCTCTTATCTAGATAAATCAAAGTGTTGACTTATGTTGTAAACGTACTATCTCTCTCTCTCTCTTTGTTGAACTATTGAAGAACATATAAGAAGAATTGATCAAGGATTTCCCCACATTGGGGTTTGTCTGTGGCTAGCACCACATCTTGTGTCCTCTTGTCTTGGCTTATCTTTTGCGATCTATGTTTATGTTCTATATACAATTTACTTTAATGCTAATGTGATTGCTAATCTGGAAAATATATTGCACTAACTGTGAAAATTGAAATAAATTACTCTAAGCATAGAACATACCTAAAATTAACACACAAGTCTACAATTGATAGGAAGGTAGTTTGAACAAGATGGAAGTTTCATCACAGGTTCAGGGGGAGCAAAATCGTTGAAGGATTACAGGTCACCAAGAACAAGGTAGAATTTGTCTACAAAGGATATGAACATGTTGAAGGAATCAATTTTGAAGGAACATTTGCTCCCTTTGCCAGAATAGAAGTTATCAGGATGTTTCTCGCTTATGATTTCTCGAGAAAACCCATCTACCAAATGGATGTTAAATCAACTTTTATAAATGGTGAATTGGAGGAAGAAGTTTACATTGGACAACCCAAATGTTTTCTGCTCTCTGACAAAGAAGACTACATCTACGGATTAAAGAAGGCTCTATCTGGTCTCAACCAAGCTCCTAGGGCTTGGTATGCTCATCTTGATGGATATCTACATCAACAGGGTTTCAAGAAAGGAAGTTTTTGTCTAGGTAAATCCTCTTTGCAACATAGATGACCCCTCCAGCCGAATGAGTGGGTTTAGCAACCGAAGTGACAATCTGCTAGACACTTTCCTAAGTTGCAATTGAAAAGAGAGATGAAGAAGATGACCTACCTCATTCTGATGCTATTTCGATCTCCTTTGTTGAAGACCTTGAATCAATAGCATCATAAGCTCGTTCCTACTACTCTCAATGTTTATGCTCTTGCACAAGAGATCAAGACACAATAAGGCATGCAAATACAAATAGCATATTGAAAAGCAACCTACTTAACTGATCAGGGAATGTTAAGTTAAATGATACATGAGCATAAACATTTAAGGAAAATGAACCAATAGTTGTATATTAATAGAAAATAAGGGGAAGCATACAACCAAGCCTGGATGTTGATAGGCTCTCCTTGAATGAATATCCAAGTCCAAGCTAAGCTCTCCAAGCCAAATGAGTAGCATATAGGCACAATCTTAGCATAAGGGTGCAAATAGACATAGACCAACCAACCTCTAACCAAAAACCAACTAGCAATCCTTTGGGAATGGGAGAGGATGAATATATAGGCTGGGAAAGGGAGTTAGGACCTCTCCAAAGATAGGATTAGGCCCTCATCTCAAGGAGGTAGCTCATAGGGATAAGACCAAGAGGCCAAGTTGGTAGAATTCAAACTCATCTATGCCGAACAACCTCCAACTCCCTGCTCTAGAAGCTTCTAGATCACGAAGCTTCACATTCTCTTTGGGAAAACTACCTTTTTTGGATCATCACAGGTATATGATCAAACAGAGTGATTCCATCATAGTTCTAGTATAATGCAACAGGTGACCATCGCGGTTTTTAGCCTCATAAGGATGATGATTCTCAAATTAGGGTTTAAAAGCTATTTCCTTTAGGGGAAGCTCAAGGCATTTTCCAATCAATGTCTTAGGAAGGATATGAACAGCATATATGAATGAGTACACTACATTATGGTCATGTTTCAGGCACTTCAGGTATGTAATAGGGAAGTGCAGGAGGCATGAAAAAATACTATGTAATAGATGCCCCCTAAAGCATGAATGCAGAACATGGAGTGATGGTTGAGATGCTTTATGAGCTTTTGCAAAGATGAGGAAAATTGACGTCAGGAGACCTACAAATCAAGGACACATATACATATACATATATGAGATCAAGACATGAATCTACGGTATGGACGCAGGCGTCTGGATGATAAGGAATATGTGAAAGGATTGATAGTATGGTCGCAACCCTCCAAATGAGAAGGATCATCTGTGAATCTAAGATCCAAGGTATGGTTGTAGCCATCCAATATACAAGGATCATCATAAATGTAAAGTCCCACGGTATGGTCACAACCATCCGTATAGCAGAAACATGTGTACAATCATGAATAACATATAACTCCATGCAGCCTGAGTCATATCAAAAAAGACTCAGGGTCTTGCACTCTATCCCGACCCAATAAAAGTACAAATTCTAACATGTGAATGAACATGTCACAATCAAACATGCTAGAAAACCACTTGATTACCGACCATAGATGTGGATCGTTAACAGGCACAAGAGGAACGACCCATAATGACAATGGATTTCAAGGTATGATAGTGCAATCCATGAATATGATAACAAAGCTAAAGTTGAACACTCATGGAATCACCTGATTGAAGGCTAATGATGAAAACATATTGTTAGATTTGAAGAACTTGGCATTAAGGCATGCAAGCTCTAAGGTACTAAAAAGGAATTTCTAAGTCATCTTCCTGGATAATTAGCTAAATTCGACAAAAAGTGACCCGCCGAAGGAGGTTCATAATGATTCCCTCATCATCAAAATGAAACGAGGAACAAAGTGGAATAAAATGAGTAAGATCCAAGACTGTAACAATGAGTGAGACAATGGCTAGGACTTCTCTTGAACATATTAGCGACACGACTCCAGACTGTGGCAACATTTGACTCAACATAGGACCAAAGGTAATGATGACAAAATGGAATAGTCAAATGGGAGGAAAAATTGATTACCCAAATCCAGAAGGACAAGTGACCAAGCAAGGATGTCCCAAACTTGACACAAGAAATAAATGAGTGTCATGTTCAAGAGCAACATGCTGCCTATACAAGAGATGTTTCACTTTCACTTTTTCTTCCACGATTTCTAGTGCGTATCTTTTTATTTTTATACAAGCTTGAATAGGATACCATAGACTTGTCGTATAAGTTCACCCATTTGGATGAATCCATCATAGTAAGTTTTACAAGTCCTAGGAAGGAAAAACTTGGGCTCATCATGGTGACAAGTCTTTAGTCATAAAATTTTAACGAGTCCAACATAAGAATAACTCGGTATCTTTTTCATATTTAGAGATTTTGAAAAAGAGGTGAAAAAGAAAACTCCATCATGTCCCTTTTCGTAATTTGTCTCTCAAACCGGAAAAGGTAGAAAACAATATTCGAGAGAACCTCCTATCCATGTTCGACTAAGGTGTTCCTTTTTCATACAATAGTTTATCTTAGTCTTGAAAATGGTTAAAGTTATACTGAGTAGACGTCATTTCATTTATATGAGTTTGAAATGATAAGTACTCGAAAATATTTCATATTTCGAGAGTTAGAAAAATGTTTAAAGATGATTCTGCCTAGAAGAATGAGTGGTATAGAAGGACAGCAATTGGTTCTGATCTTGATGGAACTACTCAAAACATGTAATGGTCAAGAGGATGGCTAATAAGACCACTAATCACAGATGTTCCTCGGGCAAGATAAAACCACCAAGTGAAATCATAAGTCAGCCAAAGAAATGGTGACGATGGAATGAAAGAACCAAGGCTCATCTAACAAAACAGGCTGATAAAAACGACAAGCATGAGAGGTAAAAAGGGAAATGGTTTCATTTTTACACAAGCTTGAAACATGGGAAACCATGCTTGAGTATACTTGAATATGGTTTCATTTTTTCACAAGCTTGAAACAAAAACAAACCATGCTTAGGTTTGGTTTCATTTTTACATAAGCTTGAAACATAGATGAACTATGCTTGAGATAAGTTTGCATGCCCCCAGCATAATGGCTCAATTCAAGGTACATGGCCCCCAAGCTTCATTTCATTCACCTAAGTAGACTACTGGTTACTAACATGTGGATGGAATGAAGGTGCACTTACGAGATCAAGTCAAATACTCAACTAGGATTTTACGAGATTTGATCAAAGACTCGAATTGGAAGGGGATTTGTTTCATTTTTTAACGAGCTTGACACATGAAAAGAACCATGCTCATGACACCTTGTTTCATTTTTTAACGAGGTTTACATAATAAAATAACTATCCTCATGGGGACCTATTTCATTTTTTAATGAGGTTGACATAGTAAAAGAACTATCCTCATAATCCTTTGTTTCATTTTTTAACGAGCTTGACACAAGATAAGGAACTCTGCTCCGTCCCTTGTTTCATTTTTTAAGAAGCTTGACACAAGACAAGGAACTGTGATCCATACCCTTTTATCCTAGACCAAAAGATGCCATGGCTTCTAAGAGGTTCTCATTAGAAGGGAGAAGAACACTCTATAAGGGATACATGTCCAAGGATCCAAATGAAAAATCGAACTCCAACGCCCCCGTACATGATGTACTACATCACCTACTAGATCATTAGTATATGTGGGCATGAAACATGTGGCCATGTAATTAACCTATGGCGAGGGTGATACCGCTTGCACATAAGAACCATTTAGGGATGATGGTTGATGGGGAGCTGATTTAGGACCAATGAATATAAGCTGATAAATGATCACAATATTTCCTTCATGTGGGAAACACATCACTCGAAAGACGGAAGAAATAAGAGCTCCCATGACATAGACATAGTCATGACCAAGGAGTAGATTAAAATCCAAAGGGTCTTGGACAACCATCATGCCTATATAGACAGTCTTCCCTCCCAAAGTAATAGGTAACTTAGGAAGGATCCCTAATGGTTGATTGTTTCCTCTGTTAAAAGCTAATAGATTCTGGGTGACGGGGACAAGCTGAGGAGAACCTAAATCTTTCCAAGAAGTTGAGGACAGGATAATAACAGATGCACCCTCATCTATGAATGTGCTAGGTACGACCATATGGTAAGCCTATATTGTAATCTAGAAAGGCAGATAAGACGGAAGATGATATCCTACCAATCGACTCCAATCAAAAGAAGTGACTAAAATACTCGAAGGAGGTGTCGTAGGAATGTGAGAACTTCTCTCTTGCTCTATGGGAATAGGAGAACTACTCTCATACACCTCAAGAACAGGAGGATTTCCCTCCAGTTCATTTGAAACTGACAAAACCAGAAGAACCTGAGTGGTATGAGGCTCACTCTCTACCTAAAAGGTATGGTCAACTGAAACTGGAGCCAAGTGTATTGTTTTCGCAACCAATGGTTGGTCAAGAACGGACTCATGAGACTCACTTTCAGGGCAAAGATTACTTTTGGTCAATCATTGGATCAACTAGTGAAGGATCAGGGGAAAGCTTTCGATACCTAGTCGAAAGACAAGGTTGAGAAGCTGTAAGGTTTTCCAACACTTTGGAAGCTTCATCCATAAGAGGAAAAAGGTGAATGGTATGATTACCTTCACAGAACTTACAAGGAAATTTGACTTTTCCCTTTTTCCTGTGATTTTTATTGGTTGAATGCTTTTTATGAGCATGATTACCAGAGGCTGATGACAAAAGTTGATGTGAACCTGCAGACCACACTTCTAAGACCTTGGGAATACCTAGACAATTCCGAAGAAGGTGGTCATCCTTACATAACATGCAAGGGAATTTTACTTTCTGGGGCTAGTTGGAAGAATTTTCTACGTCAGTTTCATTCTTAGCAATGATTGCTCGGTTGCCCCCTTGCTTATTTTGCTTCTTCTTCTTTGGCCTCTTCTTCTTCTTCTTCTTCTTCTTAACTTCCTGATTACTAGAATCCAAACTTTCCCTAGGAAAAGAGGAAGAATGGGATGAAGAAATAAGCAAAGATGGCAAGGGGTCAACTTTAGGATCAACATGAGGTTGATGTTTCTCAAGCGGAGGAGAACTTGGTTGAAAATTAGTTTGGACACTTGGAACCACTGAGGTCAAAAATAACCAAACTGGAAGACCAATGGTCAATCCAATAAGGGACAATGTCACCATATAGGGAGCACCGGTATTTCCAAAAGAAGGAAAAGGACCAGGATTCCCATTAGAGGGTTTTCGTTGACCGGTAGACTTAGGAAATGTTTCCATTGGTATCAAACTAAGATATACTAAGGAGTATTTCCATAGGAAGGATGTTGTTCTACGGTCAATTACTTTTAGAATTTGAAACAAAAACTTTTCCTTTTCATGTTTTAAGAGTCGAGAAAAGGACGAAAAGGTGACTCTAGTCACTTTCGTTGGTTTAGCGAGCTTGAAAGGACAAGTACGCAATGATGTTTTCAAGTTAAGGAGTCAGAAAAGATTGAAATGACTACTCAGGATACTTTAGGAAAAAGGGATTACCAAGTAACAGTGAACTACAATATACACCTTATCAAATAAATTTACTAAGGACTTGACGTACATTCAAGAAATCTCCTCGAATGTTGTTTTTGGTGTATCTATTATGAAACCAGCTCAAGAAAAGATAGAAAAGATAGATCAACGCCTTAGAATTCAGCCTCTTCGAGGGGGCAACCTCCTTTATAT
>APFE031381645.1:0-20173 GCA_000404065.3 Pinus taeda | reverse complement strand
TTATTAAATTTACAAAATAATTATTTACATTTCATACATTAAAAAAGTTAAAGTCAAAAAATAGGTCTTTTAAAAAAAAGGTCTGATGCAGAATAACCACTTTTTTAAATCAGCGTGAAAATCACTACCATTCTAAAACGCAATGTACATAAAAAAAAATTTAAAAAAAAATTAAAGTGCCGAAAACTATGCTCTAAAAAAAACATGTCTGTTCTGCATCACCCCTTTTCAAAATCGGGTCACTTTTTTGTTATCTCTACAAAACAGGTAATAGTATCAGTTCCCGTTTCAAAGTTTACATTGTTATTGTTCGCCATCTTCTTTCACCGCAAGAATCGATCCCGCAAATCTCCCACTGAACAAGGTCTAGCACAGGCCCTAGAAAAGCCCCTCAACAAGAAAGGTGTTCCCTTAAAGCCGGAACAACTTTGATAGTAGGTTTTAACCATGTACAAAAATTACCTACAAACGAATTTCTTAAAATATAAAATATACAATGACAAGAACATAAAACAAGTGTACCCAGATATTTTCCCCTAGATTCCAAAACCGGGACTAGGAGATTGACTTTTCATATTCTTCTTTTCAATGTTACAATACATATATATACATGTCAAAGCATTCATAAACCCCAATCCATTAAACCTGGATTAGAACATAACGGTAGTTCCCTTAACCGGATTTAAAAAATACCATGAGCGAAAAACCGTCATGCCCAAAATCATGTGCAAAACCCATGCATAAAACCATGGGTAGGTCAGCCCACCATATTTGGGTCAGACCCCCATCCTTGGGTCCGCCCAACTATTATTTGGTCTACATAAAAATAAAAATAAAACCCGACAGCAAGGGCTGTCGTCCCTCCTGTGACCCTCCCGCCGCACCTCGTTCTAGTTGTGGAAAGAATATAACACATACCCAACACTATGAACCAACGATAATACCCTGTTAGGCCCATGAAAGATTGAATATCTACCACATTTTTGCGAACATGCCATTCCATGATAATCTTAATTTTTTTAGGATCTACAGTTATTCCTTCATATGAGATTATATGTCCCAAGTATTGTATCTGGTCTTTATAAAAATCACAATTGTTATCCTTAGGTTATAGTTGATGCTCCCTTAGTTTCTGAAACACTATTCAAAGATGTTCCTTATGTTCCTCTAAGCTCCTTGAATAAATCAGAATATCGTCAATAAAAATTAGAACAAATTTATTCAAGTAAGGATTAAAAATACCACTCATTATGATCATAAACATTGTTGGGGCATTGGTAAGCACAAATGGGAAAACAATAAATGCATGATGCCCATATCATTCCTAAATGTTATCTTATAAATGTATTCCTCCTTTCTTTTGATATGATGATAACCAAATCATAAATCAATCTTAGAGAATATGGTGGCACCCTTAGCTTGGTCAAATAGATCATTGATTCTTAGCAATGGGTATTTATTTTTTATTGTTAATTTGTTTAGTTTCCTATAATCAACACAATCGTAGGGTTCCATCCTTTTTCCTTATATGGTGGCTCCCCAAGGTGACACATTTGGATGAATATACCCTTTATCAAGTAATCCTTACATTTTCATTGTAAGTTCTATTAGCTCAAGATGGCTCATACGATTAGGGGATTTTGATAGTGGGGTTGCTCTCAGGACTAGTTCTATCATGATGTCAATATTCTGCTTCATGGGCAGCCTTGGGATTTCCTCTAAAAATATGTTAGCAAAATCTTGAAGGAATGGTAAGTGTTGTAAGGTGGTTGTTTTATCTTTGGCATTAGTGTATCCAACTTGCACAACATAAATATGGCAACCCTTTCAAAGGCATTTACCTATATGGGTGGTTGAAGAGGTTGTAACTTAATAGGCCTTTTGATCCCCTGAAGTTCTTGTTTATCGCCCTCCTTTACGAGGAAGCTTACGATCTTCTCCTTATAGTTCACTAAGGATCAATGCCCTCCTAACTAGTCCATTATTAATACATCATAAGATCCTAAGGGTAAAATATTCAAATTCACCCTAATTTGTTGTCTCGTTATTTCAATAGGGAAGTTGTCTACCTTAGCAGTCACCCTTCTTTTAGCTCTAGTAGCTAGTTGTACTAACCAAGAGTTTTTAAATTTGTTGTCTTTATTGGCATGATTCAACCATTTTTGGGCTGATATAGCTCAAGCTTGCCCCTTAATCTACTAAAATAGAAACAATACAGTTAGTTATTTTACCTTCCAACTCTATCATTGTAGGTTGGTACACAGCCCGATGATCCTTCAAGGTAGCATTTATCCTTGGTATACTTATTTCCACCTCTCCAACAGTAGAAGGTTCTTAAATATTGGTGGTCAACTCTATTCTGGCATGATGTGGAAAGTCCTTATAATAATGGGGCTCCCCACATCCCAACACTGTAAGGGACGTTTTTATGTTTAACTAGGTTCCGATTTGTTGTAAACTTCAACGTGCCTGGGTTCATTCTTCAGTCTGAAATTTTGTTTATTTTTCCCAGATTATCCATTTTGCTAACCTTTGTGTACATTCTTAGTACTAACAGTTTTTTCACTTCTAGAATTCTGGAAATTTTTTTGTATTTTCTAATTCAACCAACTTTTTCCACCTTCCCCTTTTGCTTCATTTGTTGATAACAAATTTGATCCTTACAAATTGCCTAATTCATTGTCTTTGGATTGTCAAATTACAATGTTTCCTTCATAAATGCGGGTAAACTACTAGTTTCTCTTCCTGGATGTAAGGGACATATCACAGTAAGGAGGTGAATTTAGTTACAAATTCGTCCATGGACAATTGTCCTAACCTGAAATCATGAAAATCCTTAGTTTTTCAATCATAGAATCGCTCTGTCAAGTGCTTATCTTTAAAATGTTTTTGAAAGCTATCCCATGTCACCTCGTGCTCATCGATTCCCTAAACAGTCTTAATTTCTTCTCACCATAGGGTGGCTTTGCCTTGTAATTGGTAAATTTCTAGTCTAGCCTTTAAATTATCACCATACTCATAAATAACAGTCCTGATGATGGATCCCTGTTGGGATTTGAAACGTTGACAAGATATGGCTTTTACTGTGGGTTCTCCGGTTGCTAAGTTTGAAAGTATTTATTCATATTAATTAGCCAGGCTTCAATGGTTTCTTCCATTTCTCCATTAAACATTAAAGGTTTAATCTTTTTAAATTCCCCTTATAATTCAACCTTTTTGTCTTTTGGTTCCCTTTCCACACAAAATGTTATCATATCCTTCTTCAGTGTTGTTTCGACCTCCCTTAGATTCTGGATTATCCTCTCTTTGTTGGTGTGCTTCCATTCTATTTTCATTATCGGGGTTGGGATCAGGATTTCTTGGATTCTGTCTATCCAAGAGATTTTTCAAAATTCTCTCTTGTTCCAACCTCAACTTTTCATTAAATTTTTCATCTCAGATCGTAATTGTTGAACTATTTCTAACAACATTGCATTTTTATTCTGAGATTCCTCCCCTAACTGAACCCACATTTATGGGTTTCCTTTTGCTAAAGATACAAGTCCAACTCCCACTGTCGGCTATGTAAATCCTGCTTCTCTCCTTATCTTGTCTCCACTTTGTGCAACATTACACATTTTTTTTTCATAATTACCCAATGAGGCCACAGTGTTGAAACCATGGTGCTCTGGTACCACTTGTAACTTCTAATGATACCGACATAGAAAATAAATTAAAATAAATAAAAAATACAAAATAAATTACTTTTCTCACACCTCCTAATAAAGGTACCATAGTTTGGGCATTTAGGGTGGCTTTCGTGTCAATATTACATATGTTAGCTTATGGAATGTTTTGAAAAATGTTACTTAAGTACGTGATGTGCTTTTGAAATCAATTAACTTTATTTTTTGGACGGATTAGTAATTCTCTTGTCAACACTTACCAGTATAATCCACAAGGTGCCCATAGTTCATATTATTACACTCTTTATGGTTCTTAAAGTTAGGCTTGGACTTCGCCATGAGTTAATTATAAGATTTGTGTTGATATAATAAAATTATATATCAATGCTTATATGTTGGGTTCCACTTACTATATCAAACAATATTGAACTTGGTGATTTGACAAACATTGATCCATTAGGGGTTGGATCTGACGATTCAGCTGATCCCCTACAAAATCTGGGTAATTACCCAATTTTCCCTTCCAATCAACCCATAATTGTTTCAATTTTTTTGTCAAAGGGACTCTACAGCAATCTCGACTTGGAGGGGTTGTTTCTCTACCAAATTTCCTTAGGTAATCTCCTTCTGGTTCGGTAAGCTCAATTCGTTTTAGAGAAACTTCCTGGATTACTCCATAGTTTTGAGTTTTTCACTAAAGTCCATAGGGTCGAGTTTGCAAAAGGGTGTTCCCATCTTAGGTTTTGGCTTTACATCAAATAACTTCCTAATTCAGGTATGGCTGGTCGTAATGCCTCAAGGAACAACTAATTTCCTTTGTTGAATTATGATTTAGAAGAAGGGTTACTAATTTTAGAGTTTATAAGGTCTCTCAGCTTACAATTATCTCCTTACTTATGGATTTCAACATGGAGGTTGTGCTCTAGTGCGATTCTTTCTATAGGTAAGATACACAACCCCTTACGTCTCTTGGCTTACCTTACAGGTTTTCATTTTGTTTTTTCTCAACATTAATAACACTATTTCTTTTCTTACTTGCTATCTGTTTTCCACCGTAGGTTAAAGGTGATCTAGGTTAGTGCTAAGTTTTCATACCGTTGGATGCCTCTACAAATGTGAGATATTTTAATACCTAATCAACCCACTATCTGATTGGGGTTCTATCTTCCCAGGTTCTCTTCGAACACTCTCTCTTGGTGTCATCGAGGGTTTATTTGGGGTTTGATAGTTGATAACTATTTCTACAATTATTCTGAGATGGAGGGATTCAAAATATGTTCTCTGAGTTTCTCCATGATAGTTTTAAGACCTATAAAGGTCATGAAGAGGGTTGTCCTTTGTCAGTGTAAAACCTGAATTTAATTTAAGGGGTTTCAATCTCAGAGGGTGGATTCTCAGTCTGAATGTACCGTATAAATTTTTATTTACATCAGGAGGGTCGACTGCTCATGTCTGCTCCCTGTTGTAGTTGTTGGACATCTCTGTTAGTTGAACTACTACTTCACATTATTCTAAGTATAGATATATATATATATATATATATTATATATATATATATATATATATAATATATATATAATATTATATAGTGAGAGAGAGAAGAAGAGAGAGAGAAGAGAGAGAAGAGAGAGAGAGAGAGAGAGAGGAAGATTAAATTTTCTCATGGAAATGGTTGGTTATTTAAGTGTACAAAATGGCTTTGTTTTCTTTCATTGTGCTTAAATATTATTTCAAGATTCTGAGCTTAAATGATTAGATTGCAGGAAGAAAGTCCTCCCAAGGTTATCATTATGATTGCATGCAATTCCCAAACCTTTAATTGTAATTCATGTTTAATTTAATTACATGCATCTTCTTTTAACTACTAGGGACCGGAAAAGATTACAGGTTGTTGATTTAGTTTGCCTTGGCCCAGAAACTAAACGGGTCCCCTTAGATTTTCAAATGACCTAGTTCCCTTGTTTATTCGAGTTTAACAGTCCCTAGACCTAAGTATTCATTTTGGTATAAACAATAATAAATGAACAATGTTATTATGTTTATGTACTGGTTCATGAGGTCATAACAAATTTTGAGTTATTTTTCTTTCTTTAGTTTTGTACATATAGCATTGTCGACTGGTGGCTTTAATGTCTTCAGTTAGCCCTACTTACTTCTGCATGCATTCCTTACCTTTTCCTCTTTATTGGTTAAATGCAAAAACAATGTCTCCATCCAATGTAGAGTGAACCATTCATTTGGCTAAGAGTGTGCTTTTCTTAACATCACATCCTCTTACCAGGTGAGGGTGAACCCAAACCCCATCAAGTCTTATTTTGCACATATTGTAAAGGATTTGAGCAAACATTTCTTTGAGGTTTGTGGCTTGTTTATTATTCATTTGCAACAATAGATTGAATATGCACATGTATTCTTAAGAACCCTTTACCCCTTTTAATAAAAAAAGAATATAGGACATTTGTTCTTTCATTATCAATATATCATTGATTCCAGTATATCCTCTATCATAACTAAAGATTGACATTTCTTCTACTGTTCTTTTTTAAGAAACATACATTACAAGAAAATAATTCATCTCTTTAATCCCCACAAAATTTTTAGCATACTTATATGAGCAATTAGACAGCCAAGGAATTCAATTGAGAGAACGACCTCTCCTCCCATCCACGAGAACGACAATTACGTTTGATTCCCCCTTGAGCTTTCAGCCTCTAGAACAGTAGATAGACAGTGACATCTAGGGTCTATTATAGCATAAAAACCTCCTGAGTCCAGCCAAGAATCTCATAATCAACTTAAGGACCTTCTGGGTCTAACCAAGAATCTCATAATCAACTTAAGGACTCCACTGGTTTAGAGTCTAGCTCAAGAGTACCTTAATGTTAGTGTTGACCCTGAAATTCTATATTTTCTCTCTTTCTTACATTTTCACTATGTTTCCCCACCAAGCTCATTATTTACCAAGTTTGTATAGTAAAAATAATTACCAATAGTTTACAATACCTAAGTGTTACAGATTCTTTGGAGTATATCCACATTATTTATTTTTCTTGTTAGATCAAACTTCTCCATCTATATTTTGATTTTTTAAGATGGTTTGACCCAAAAACAATATTGTTGTGATTAATTAGAAAAAAAAAGTCATTTCATAATATAATTTATTAAAAAATATTACTTTGTTATATAAAATTATTTAAAATAATTATATTTAATTTAATTAATAAAAACAATTTTTTTTCCAAACAATTTTTATAAGAAATTGTATTAATTATATTATTTTTTAAAATGATTGATTTAAATTGTGCTACTTACTAAATTCAAGTGTGTTTTTACGCCCAATTCTGTACCTAACACCCGTTACACCTCCGTTCTTGTCTTGCCACTGGGGTCTCTCACGCCTACCTTCTCTCTACCTCCCTCTATAATATTAAATTTGTAAATTTATTTATGCAATAAAAACATATTATATAAAATTTGAAAGCAAAATTTCACACAAAATTAATTTATTTATTTCGATATTCTTTACAACATCATAAATAAATATTATAGCAAAATACCAATTATCCAATCCATTTTGAGTGACCGCCTAATTTAATGGTGGGGTGGGGCACATTCTTCCTTCCTCATTGATGCAGGAGCATCAAGACCATCCTCATTTGTAAATATGGAATAAAAAGGGGGTGTGATATTTTGTGATTTTTAATAAATAGGAAAGTAAAAATTAGGTAAATATTCTTTTTCTAAATAAAATAATATGAGAGAATAGTTAGGAAAAAGAATTGGGATAGAATTTCTATGTTTTTCTCAGTTAAAATTAGGATAAAAAATAGAGAATAAAGCTTCAAGCTTTAAATCATTGTGTAAAAAGGGAAAAAGCCTAGCTTTTCTAGGAGATAAGGTCTGATCTATCCCTTATGTATGTATCCATTATTATTATAAATAAACAGGCAGCTATGCTCTCAGGTAGGGGAGGGGCGTGCCAAAGAAGTATTATTAAAATTTCCTCTCAGCGTACTTATGAATCATCAATTTTCTATTAAATTGAAGGCATCCATCCAATAATTTGTTGAAAAAATTCTCTGAGGTATGACAACAGAGTAGGTAATACATTGTATGGAAGAAGTATTGTTTTGTTGAACAAAATCCGCCAGCTACACAATTTAAAACAGGGCTTTTAAATTAGTTTGCATGACTATGTGGATGGGGATATAAAGATTGGACTGTGTAATTTCAGGCGAATAAAGGGTTGTGTATAGCGTAGAGCATAACAGTTTAACTACATATAAATCGTTGGACCCTTGTTTATATGGACAGCGAACATTTTAATGAATTGATTTGAGGCGATTTTATAACAGTCCCGTGAATTTATGAAACCCGTGAACTTAGATCTGTGCGTATAAATTGCTCTGATACAACGTCCTTGCCGGTTCACATCATATGTCGACGGCAGAGTCTTGGCTCAGAGTGCCATGCGTGGCTATTACCTTGGTTCTGGCCGATTACTGAGCTTGCAGCGCTGATCTTTAACCGTAACAACAGCACAAACGTCATTAATCTGAAAGGCTTCATAGGAAATGCAGTGTTAGATAATGAAAATGACACCACAACGTTATGTTCAGTTTTGGGTTGTTCTTTTAAAAAAACCAAGGAGCGTAATTGTAACCTAATTGGGGACTCTTCAGCTTCTCTTCGGCTTTTGGAGTAATTCGAGCGTAGCCATCTTTCCTCTTGCTAGGTTCAAATGAGTTCAAATAAAATTTGGGTGTGAAAGCTCATTCGAAAACCCTCAGATTCTTCTAGACAGATGACACCTCAAGAAGGTTGAAGTGGCATTTATGTGCTTTACATGCATTCCTTGTTTTTGTCGAATCTTGAATTGCAGACAGAAGATAAGGAGCGTTGCGTGGTTTTCCTTTGTGGATCTTATTGTGGCATATTTTGGTGTCTTTTGATTGTAAAGAGAACCCCAGTTCTAATAATCATATGAGATGTTTATGAATGAAAGCTTGAGAGTTTAAATGGAAGCATGATTTGAAGTTTGGGATGAAGTGTATAGATGTGTATAAAAAAATGATTTCACAATCATTGTCATTTGTAGCCAGGTACTTACCAAAAGATGATGAAATTTCCGTGTGTTGAGAAACTGTTTGAGACGAATTTGTATATGCATGAAATGGAGGATTCTGGGTATTGCAGGGTTAACCTCGCATGAGATGGAGGATTCTGGGTAATTGCAGGCCAACCCTGCATCAGGTGGTGTCAGAGCAGGAATAGCTCTTTTTGAAGGTTCAAGTGTTTTTTTTTTAATTACATGTGATTTTTGGAACTGACAAATATTGTAGCAGAGAGTGCAGTGATCAAGGAGCCTAGCAAAGGTGGCAAAACCTAAAGATTCAACAGAGGTTGAATAAAGTTGCAGATGAGAGAAGCCTACAGGAGCAGTGGAGGATGCTCGAAAGGTTCCAACAGAGGACCAATGATTACCAAAAGACCAGATCCAGAGGGAAGGATTGGTGAGGTAAGTGGCAGCAAGAGAGGTTGTTGTGGTAGAGGCTTCATGCAACTCATAGGTGAGGAACTTATGGCGAAGGAGATGACTACTAAAAGTCATAAAGGAGAGAGCAGAGGTTCAGAAAGAGGCCTCGGAAGAAAGAAGGAGAAATATGTCAAGGCAAATGGCATAAGACAGCAGTTGACTCAGGAAGAGTATGAGAAAGAGAAAGCTGAGATAGCAGTTCATCTTGAGCTATTGATGGAGTTGTTGCAGGAAAATGTGAAAGACCAGAGACATGGTTTACTGCTGAGGAAGAGAGTGAAGTGGTAAAGGCTACAGCAGAAAAGAGATTTACAGATAAGCATGCAGTTAACAAAGGAGTTGAGGAAGCTTGAGCAGAGGATGGATGTACAGTTGAAACGGGAAACACTCAGAGCAACCGAGTTGGAAGAGGAGGTTTCCATTGGTGAAATAGAGGAGAAGATCATTGATGATTTCTTGAGTTATTGGGTAAATCCATATCAGCTGGATAATATAAAACCATGTATTTTTATAGCTGACAATTGTGATGTGATTACAGGTTTTGCTGAGGAGGATGTGCCATCTTGTGAAACTGTTACAGTACAAGAGGAAGTTCTTATGGATGCAGAAGAAGGAAATCAGTCTGAAGCGCAGATAAGGGAAGTAACAATTGATACTGTTGAACATTTTGTGCAAACTGAAAGTTTATGTATGAATGCAGGTGATGAGATGGTAACAACAGGAAGCTTGGATTGTGAAAGTATTGAAGATTGTACAGAAATTTTCTTAAAGGAGATGACAGATTTATGGCATGAGTTAAATGTGCTAGAGAAGAGACTAGAAGTGCAGAAGATAAGAATTCAGAATATAAAGGCAGAGATGAATGAAGATAAAGAGGTTTATTTTTATGAACCAGAATACAGATGCATTCTGGGAGAAGATGATGCTGAGGATAGACTGAGTGATAATCTCAAGAATGATTGGGATCAATATACTGAAATGCTGGCAGAGGGAAGTAAGGCACTGATGCCTTATGATTTTATTCTAACAAGTGTTTTGTGAATGCAAGTATTGTTGCAGGTACTGGTGAATATTTGACTCAGTCAAGCAGTCAAATGAAGGGAGAAGAGGTTTTATGTTCCAGAAGACAAGAGGGCATGGATGATTGGGTGGCAGTCAGAACAGAAACAAGCATAGAGGCAAGAAGTCAGCAGTCTGAAGACTTATTAGACAAAGAAATTGATTTAATCAGAAGAATCATGTTGAAAGTGTCTCAGAGGAAGACATCAGCAAGGAAGAGAAGCAGCAGCAAAAGAAAAACAGAGACAGATTGTGAAAGTGCAGCAAGTGGAGCAATGCAGCATAAAGTGTGGAGACCTGGAGAAGAACAACAAATAGAAGCAACAGCAAATGGAAAGTTGCAGCACAAGATATGGGATCCAGGCATACACAGATCCGAACACATGATCAGGACATCATGATTAATTTTAAGGTTGAGTGTATGATGTAGGAGCATCAAGACCATCCTCATTTGTAAATATGGAATAAAAAGGGGGTGTGATATTTTGTGATTTTTAATAAATAGGAAAGTAAAAATTAGGTAAATATTCTTTTTCTAAATAAACTAATATGAGAGAATAGTTAGGAAAAATAATTGGGATAGAATTTCTATGTTTTTCTCAGTTAAAATTAGGATAAAAATAGAGAATAAAGCTTCAAGCCTTAAATCATTGTGTAAAAAAGGAAAAAACCTGCCTTTTCTAGGAGATAAGGTCTGATCTATCCCTTATGTATGTATCCATTATTATTATAAATAAACAGGCAGCTAAGCTCTCAGGTAGAGGAGAGGCGTGCCAAAGAAGTATTATTAAAATTTCCTCTCAGCGTACTTATGACTCGTCGATTTTCTATTAAATTGAAGGCATGCATCCAATAATTTGATGAAAAACTTCTCTGAGGTATGACAACAGAGTAGGTAATACATTGTATGGAAGAAGTATTGTTTTGTTGAACAGAATCCGCCAGCTACACAATTTAAAACAGGGCTTTTAAATTAGTTTGCATGACTGTGTGGATGGGGCTATGAAGATTGGATTGTGTAATTTTAGGCGAATAAAGGGCTGTGTATAGCGTAGAGCATAACTGTTTAACTGCATATAAATCGTTGGACCCTTGTTTATATGGACAACGAACATTTTAATGAATTGATTTGAGGCGATTTTATAACAGTCCCGTGAATTTATGAAACCCGTGAACTTAGATCTGTGCGTATAAATTGCTCTGATACAACGTCCTTGCCGGTTCACATCATATCTCAACGACAGAGTCTTGGCTCAGAGTGCCATGCGTGGCTATTACCTTGGTTCTGGCCGATTACTGAGCTTGCAGCGCTGATCTTTGACCACAACAACGGCACAAATGTCATTAATCTGAAAGGCTTCATAGGAAATGCAGTGTTAGATAATGAAAATGACGCCACAACGTTATGTTCAATTTTGGGTTGTTCTTTTAAAAAAACCAAGGAGCGTAATTGTAACCTAATTGGGGACTCTTCAGCTTCTCTTCGGCTTTTGGAGTAATTCGGGCTCAGCCATCTTTCCTCTTACTGTGTTCAAATCAGTTCGAATAAAAGTTGGGTGGGAAAGCTCATTCGAAAACCCTCAGATTCTTCTAGACAAAGGACACCTCAAGAAGGTTGAAGTGGCATTTATGTGCTTTACATGCATTCCTTGTTTTTGTCAAATCTTGAATTGCAGACAGAAGATAAGGAGCGCTGCGTGGTTTTCCTTTGTGGATCTTATTGTGGCACATTTTGGTGTCTTTTTATTGTAAAGAGAACCCCAATTCTAATAATCATATGAGATGTTTATGAATGAAAGCTTGAGAGTTTAAATGGAAGCATGATTGGAAGTTTGGGATGAAGTGTATAGATGTGTATAAAAAAATGATTTCATAATCATTGTCATTTGTAGCCAGGTGCTTACCAAAAGATGATGAAATTTCCGTGTGTTGAGAAACTGTTTGAGACGAATTTGTATATGCATGAAATGGAGGATTCTGGGTATTGCAGGGTTAACCTCGCATGAGATGGAAGATTTTGGGTAATTGCAGGCCAACCCTGCATCACTCATTGGAAGGTACATCATTAAATTAGGGACATTGAATTGAATGTCGTAGTCTAATAGCGGGAGGAATCCCATGGAAAGTTAGGAAATTTTAAAAGTTAATGAAATTTTGATTATATTTAGAGAAAATTTGGTAAGAATTTTTGTAAATTTAAATTACAATTGTTAAACTTTAAAATTTTAAGTGTTTTAAACGTTTTTGATGATGTTGAATCTATTTCTACTCTCAAAAACATGTTTCAAACACTGCCTCTATAAAAATTTTGAATTTTTTTTTACCTAAATTCTGATATTTCTTACCATCCAAACAATTCTTCCACTTCCATAAACGACTCCAGATTGGATTGGATTAGTAGAAATGTCCCATCTTTGTTGAGTAAGAGGTATTATATGTTACCAAATAGTTATATTCGAAAGCTATTAAATCTAAAGACTCCTCTTCTATTTTTCTAGTTCGGCAACATGGTTTTTTAATAATTTGAATATTTAAATTTTAATTTTTTAATTAAAATTAATATCATTTTTTTTTATTACGTTTAGTGATTTTTAATTAATTTTTATCTTTATATTCTGAATAGATATTAAATATTATTTTTGTAATTATATTAGAATAATATATAAAACTTATAATTTTTTAATTAGTATTTGATATCTAAATTATGAAATCTAATGACTCTCTCTTTCCTTTTTTTCATAATTAAGCACATGACATTTTAAAAGTTGAGTATCTTTGTTTTTTTAAATTCAATTTAAATTTATGTTTTCTAATTTTTTATATTTTAATAAATATAAATTTATTTTTTTTTAAGTAATTTAAAAAATATCAATAAAGTATATTTAACTTGTATAATTATATATATTATATTGTAAACAATATTATAAATTTAAAGATTTATAATAGTATTTATACTATATAAATTCTCAGCTTTTAATATTATAATTAAAAAAATTCAATATAATTGAAATATATAAATTTAGGAAAAACAAGAAAGATTTTTTAATTATATATTTTATTCTACTTTATTATGGAGATTTTTGTATGTTAAATAATTTGTACAATGTCATTAGCTCAACCACTATAACTTTCTTATACCATATTATAACCTAATTCATTATTAATTAGACTTTTATATTATATTATATATATATATGCACTTAACCAGTTTTAATAATTAAATTGAAATTTTAAATACGGTATTTCAAACTAAATTAGCAAATTTTAATAAAACTACAAAAATGACATTTTGAATACTACACTTAAAAACCATCAGAAATTACGTAGCGATAAAAGCAACCTATGGAATGTTCGGAGCCACGCTCTTTCGTGGTGGCAGCATACTCACTTTCCATTGTATGTATTTATAGGACATCCTTGACATGCATCACAGTCTGAATTATTCTAAAATCTCCAATCACGTCGAGTTGACTGAAATTAAGTTATGTTAAACTAAACTCTAACTACATGGAAAAGTCTTTTTCCAAATATAGGGACGAGCAGAGCTCTATAAATATCCCACGACTCGGCAACGAGATATACCCAACTAGTTTTTGCGTGTGTCTGTGGCCTCCCCGTCCTTCAATAAGATATTAATGGTGTCAGAAATCATGAATTTTCTGAGGTTTCAAACATGCTTGTTTCATGTGGCTAGACACATCTTGATATTGATGAAAGATATATCGGCCAGGTCTCTGGCTTTTGCTCTACTTGTACTTGCTGCTCTGTGTGTAGCTCTTGCCATGATTAACGCAGATGCTCATGGGATGGGAATGAACCGCAGGGAGTTGGATACCACCGGGATTTTCGAATCGGTGTGCAGCGAGACGTTGTATCCGGACGTGTGTGTTTCGAGCTTCTTAGCACATCCCGAAGCCGCCAAAGCTGCAACCTCCAAGGAGCTCGCCCGGATTGCCGTGAAGGTAACCCTGGAAGAACTCAAAACCCTTGCTGCAGCTTTACCGTCTGAGATGGGCCGGCGATCCCCGGGCCGAAATAACCGATCCGCCGTTGAAGATTGCATGGAGCTTTTGGGATATAGTTTCCGTCAACTTAACGACTCTCTCACGTCTATCCAGAAGTCACAATGGAGAAAGAAGGAGGCCGAAGATGTTCAGACTTGGCTGAGCGCGTCGCTTACCAATCAGGAGACTTGTATTGAAAGGCTAAAGGGGCCTAATTCCGAGGATCCTCTGGTACTGGATGGGGCGCTCCAAAAAGTTTCGAAGCTCCTCAGCAATTCTCTTGCAGTGATGAATAGTATTGCGACGGTCGGCGATCAACGTGTAAGTTCTCTTTCAGCAGGCAATGGCCGGCGCCTGTTGAACGATCCCTCTCATGCCAGCGAATTGTATTCTGTGAGGAACGGTTTGCCTTCGTGGCTGTCTCCGGCCGATCGTCGGCTTCTTCACGGCAGAATAACGGCGGACGCAATCGTGGCGCAAGATGGTAGCGGGAATTACGAGACTGTCATGGAAGCAGTGAACGCCGCTCCCAGTAAAAGTAAGGGGAGACATGTAATCCATGTGAAGGCGGGAATCTACGAGGAGAAGGTTACCGTCTCCAAAGAAGGTATCGTGCTCGTCGGAGATGGTAAGAGCGTTACAGTGGTTAGAGGAAGCAGTTCAGGATCATCGCTTAAATCTGACGCCAACTTCAGTATGTTCACTTCTTCCTCCACACCAATTTCATTGTTAGAAATAAGTTATTGTAGAGATAGTCAGTGGGCCCATTTCACGCTAAAAAACTAACTAATTAGTTTTCCTTGTTAATACAATTTTCCAAAATTTACGGTGGAAATACAATTTTTTAAGAATTTTTTTTGTAACTAAAAATATTTTTTTTTGTAACTAGCAGAACACTGTAAAGATGGGCGTAGTCGGCAGTGTGATCCAGCACAACAACAAAAAAATACAATATTTTAAATTCTTATTTTATATATTATATAGATATATTTTGAGTTATTAGGGTATTGGCGCTTCGGTTGGTTTGGAGCTTATTTTATATATATAATATATATACTATTTAGATATTAAGGTATGGAGTTTCTGTTCGTTTAGAGTTTTTTAGGAAATAAGTTAGACAACCCAGAAACAAGATGCATCAAGCCGTAATGAAAGTCTAATTCTTTATAAACAATTGGTAATTTACGAGTCAGATAATTTTCATTAAATAATAATGATAAATCAACTTGTATTTGGAAATAGCAGTTAATAATAACTATTAGTTTAACTAATAAATTACAATAACTTTTTGTTTTTAAAAAAAATAAAATATTCTATGTATAGATAATAATCAAGTATATCTACTGTTCAAATCAATTCTTATACCAATAGATGTAACTAAATTGAAACATATACCAATTCCAACGGGTGCTGCAACAAAACTAAAAAAAAAATATCTAAAAAAAATATTATAAAAATATTTATTTCACTCTTAGTTTTCTAAAACAATCCAACTTTCTTTGCTTCTTCGTCGCGTTTGATTCTTGTTTATGCTTATTTAATCAAAACAATCCAACTTGCTGTGCAGTTGCTGCTGGAAACAGATTCATTGCTGTCGACATGGGGTTTCAAAACACGGCCGGTCCACTCAAGGGCCAAGCCGTTGCTCTTATGGTAGCATCAGATCAATCTGCCCTGTACCGCTGCGGCATCGAAGGTTACCAGGACACGCTGTACGCACATAGCCAAAGACAATTTTACAGAGAATGCGATATCTACGGCAGCGTGGACTTCATCTTCGGCAATGCTGCTGCAGTGTTCCAGAGTTGCAACATTCTGGCGCGGAAGGGGAAGGGGAGCAAGAGTTTTATAAGTGCACACAGCCGAATGGATCCACACCAAAAAACCGGCTTCTCCTTCCAAAACTGCAGAGTGACAGCGGCTGACAACAATCCGGTTCCCACGTACCTTGGAAGACCGTGGAAGCAGTACTCTCGGACGGTGTACATGCATTCATATTTGGAAACTATTATTGCTCCTCAAGGTTGGTACCACTGGAAGGGAAGCTTTGCATTGGACACACTTTACTATGGAGAATATATGAACTTTGGTCCCGGTGCAGCTACTGCCAATCGAGTGACGTGGCCTGGTTATCATGTCATCGCTTCTCCTACAGTCGCCTCTCAATTCACTGCAGCAGAATTCATATCCGGAAATTCATGGTTGCCATCCACTGGCATTCCATTCCATTCCAATTGGCTGGTCTAACTGCTGGCTGAATATCCTATAACTTTCTTCTTCTTCTTTCTGCTGGCTGGTCTTGTCTGCTCTCTAGATACTAAAATAACAATAAATGTGTCCCTGCTATTTAAAATAGCAATGATAAGTTACATGAGCAAGAAACAATGCGAAAATAGACTTCAGAGACCTGTGAGCTATCGCATAAAATCATTCTGCCAGTTTGTCAAATGCCCTAGAGGCCAGAACTAACCAGGAATTGCAGTAGCAGTAAATTATTTTTCTGAAAACATTTGTCCTTTTTCATGTTCTTCCATGCATGTGAAGTAATGGCGCGATGTCTGAGTAATAAAATACAGGAAAAAGTTTTTGTATGCATCTAAAAGATTTAGAGTTGACTATGAGATTTGAATTTTGAATTTCATATATATTTTATTAAGCTATTTTTAAGGATTTAAGGATGAATGGTATATATATTTTTAAAATTGGAAGGATGTTTTTTTAGTTTTTTAAAATAAAGTTTTTAATGATGTAATAATTTTTTTTATTTTTTTGGTTTAGTATTTTTATTTTTTTGTAAGTTTGGTATGATTACATTTTTGTTATGTTCAATTTCTCACTTTTATTAAAGAATAGTATAAGATTTGAATCCAAGATATTATTTTCGGTGAGACTTCATTTCTACAGCCATTGCCAATCAAGCTATCCCAAACAGATTTTTTTTTTTTGGTTTAGTATTACTATAATTATTAATACAAATAAATCAAATGTTATACCAAAGCAATTCAAAAAAATTATTTACATCAATTTTATGTATGATATTAATAGTGTGAAGGATATGATCGCATATAAATATGTGAAATCAAGTTTCATATTGAGAAAAATATAAGAGAGAAGGTAGAAGGCTTATTATGGATTTGAAAACAAATTAGCTATAAATTGCTACACTTTTGGCTTTAGAATAAAAAATCTTTTTATTAAACTTTTTGTTATTTTTGTTAGCTTATTTATTTGTGAAATATGAGGTTGCCATATCTCTAAATAAATATGCAAAAACATAAACTAAATTTGAAAGTATTTTAGAATTCACTATCTTAAAATAAAAGACAATAAGCCCTATCATATTCTCATAAAAGGCAATGTTTGAGTGTTAAAATTTTAAAAAATGTATACATCATTTAAGTCAAATCCAAAGCGCATTGATCTTTAAAAATGCAATTAACTTAAACATATATTATTGATTATTCAACAAAATACTATTTGTCAATAACGATGGTTATATTGTGACAAATATTGTCTTTTGGTCCAATGTCACATTGTGACAACCATGGTCAACCATATTGGTCACATTGTGACAAATATTGTCTTTTGGTCCAACGCCACGTTGTGACAACCATGGCCAACCATGGTCGCATTATGCCAAAGATTGCCTCAATATGAAAATCAATCATGGTCCAACATTGCATTGTCACAAAGATTGCGTAAATGTGAAAATCAACCATGCTGATTTTAGGGTTTATAATATTTATCTTAGGGTTATATACCTTGGGTTTATAATATTAATCCCATGGGTTTAATATTATTCCCTTAGGTTTATAATCGATTCAGTTTTTAGTATTCATTCCTTGGGTTTATTAATCTAAGGGTTCATATTCGTATGGTATACATTTATTCATAAAGTTTATAATATTAATCCTATGGTTTAATATAAATCCCTTTAGCTTATAATTATGGTCAACAATAGTCAACCATGGTCCAATGTTAGAATGTGATAAATATTGTTTCAATATGAACATCAACTATCATCAACCATGGTCCTATGTCACATTGTGACAGATTGTCTCAATATGGAAATCAACCATGGTTAAAAACCATAGTCTCAATATGAAAATCAACCATGGTCAACCGTGGTGAATGTCGCATTATGAAAAAGATAGTCTCAATATGAAAATCAATCATAGTCAACCCTGGTTAACCTTGGTCCAATCTCACATTCTAAAAAATATTGTCTCAATATGAAAATCAACCATGGGCAACCATGTTTATTTTACTGTTTATAATATTTATCGTAGGGTTTATATACCTTGTCTTATAATATTTATCTTAGGGTTTATCATAGGATTTTGCAAATATGAAAATCAATCATGGTCATCCATGGTCAATCATGGTCAACATGGGCCAAACATGGTTAACCATGGTCAATTACAGTCAAATCATGGTTAGTGATGATCAACGATGATTGAATGGGTCATTGTGACAAAGATACTCCTAGTATGAAAATCAAGTATGCTCAACTTCGTCAATAACCATGGTCACATTATAACAAATATTATCTCTTGGTTCAACATCACATTGTGACAAAGATTGTATCAATGTGAAAATCAACCATAATCAACCATATTTTTTTAGGCTCTTATTTATTCAATTAATAATTAATACTAAATCATTAATATAATTTAGAAATTATAAATTATTTATAATATATAGATTAATACCATTATTTATAAATATATTATATATATTATTATAATTTAGAAAATTATTAAAGATAATATTTAATAAATAAAATTTATTACTATTTTATATTAAATTATTTAATTTTAATGTCAATATTTGTATTATTTTTAATATTAAATATTTATATTTTTATTAAATTAATTCATTAATATTAATTATCATAATAATATTAATAAATCTATAATAATATTAATAAATAAAATTATATAACAATCATCGGGTTGCATATATATTTTATGGTATTATCAATTAATATAGGTTAATTATTTATAATTAAAATAAGATATAGTGTTAACTGCAAAATAAACGAAAACAAACAAATAACAAAGTTTATGATATGTGAGCATATAAGAAAATACAAACAAATAACTAAAGTCTAAGTTTATGATATGTGAGCATATAAGAAATTAGAAGTCTTTTAGTCATTTCTAATACAATTAATATTGGTAATAGTTTTTAAATTATTTTAATTTTAAATTAATTTTATTGAGATTAGGGTGGGGTGTTTTATTGAGATTAATTGTTTGCCAGAGCTTCACTTTCGATTTCTGACATGGTAAAAAAACACTTTTCATATATATCAAAAAAATTAATATATTCATATAATATAATAAATATAGTTAATTATATCTAAATAATTTATATTATAAATTTAATTATATTAACTTTAAGACATCAAAACCTTCGGACACTAAAGACATCTGAAAACTTACTATTTATTTTTTATTTTAACCAATTTTAACGAAAAACCTTTGAATTATTTATCAGTTAATATTGCAAGCAAATGTGGTAAACTAGGTAGGACGATATTGGAAATGATGCAAGTTAGGCAAGAGAATATTGTAAATGGTCCAGATTTTTCTTATTTAATTAATACTTTTCTTAACAAATCTTAATCATCATCAAAGAATATTTTAAATTAATTTTTAATAAAAAAATGATCAAACACGTAGAATTAAACAAGGTTTTTTCTTATTTAATTAATACTCTTCTTAACAAATCTTAATCATCATCAAAGAATATCTAAAATTAATTTGTAATCAAATTCATTGGAACTTTTTTATTATAATACACCATTTGCAGACTACGCTGCAACTTCTTGTTAAAATGACATCTGTGATGATTGATTGAAAAGGATTTGGTTAATAAGGTTTACAACTCCATAGGTTTTCATT
>APFE031381642.1:16697-72274 GCA_000404065.3 Pinus taeda | reverse complement strand
GAGTAGTGGAAAGATAGAGATCGATAAATTTAATGGTCAGAGTTTTGAGTTGTGGAAACTCAAGATGGAGGATCTGCTGGTGGATAAAGATCAGTGGATCGCGGTAGATCTGGGTACTAAACCAACGGGAGTGTCTGATGAAGACTGGAAGAAGTTGGATCAGAAGGAAAAGAGCACAATATGATTGTGTGTCTCAGGTTCAATATTGTTGAATGTATCAGGGGAAGCTACGACGAAGGATTTGCGGGACAAGTTAGGGACTTTGTACCAATCTAAGTCTCTGGTGAATAAACAGTTCTTGCGGAAAAAGCTATATAACCTGAGGATGAAAGATGGAGACTCAGTGATAGAGCATCTGAACGCATTTAATATTGTGGTAAGTCAGTTAGCATCTGTTGATATTAAAATTTCAGATGAAGATAAGTGCATCATTTTGTTGTGTTCTCTACGATATTCGTGGGATAGTCTGGTTATTGCAATAGGTAACAATGCAACCGCCTTGCATTTTGATGAAATAGTCTCATCCTTGCTAACAGAGGAGATGAGACAAAAAAATATGGAGAGCCAGAATGGTGATGCCTTGTCTATATGAGAACGGTCAGGCTGCTGATCAGGAAGACTTTGAGTAACTATTTCAAACCAACTTTTGGCTGAGGCTTAGCCTCCTCAACCTGAGAGGGCTCTCTCACTAGGTTAAAGATTCTGATAATGAATTAGATGGCTAACTCTATGAAATAAGTGAAGAAATATGAATGGTTGAACACAATTAGTAAACATCCATTGGGCTTATGGAGTCAAGGAATTCTTCAGTATGACAATAATATTAGCTTTACATGGAAGTCAAGGCATCTAGAATTCAACATATTGGAGAGTACATCAGTAGCATAAAGGAAAACACAGTCTACAAATGTATGAAGGAAGTTAGAGAATAACCAATGAATTCTAAGTAATCATACATTCATACCACTGTAAGTAATGAGAAGAGGAGAACCATAAGACATTTTGAACATTGAATTCCTTCTGAATCTTGAGAAGCAAAGCCAAATATTGTATTGCTTAAAACAAAGTCTTACACAAAAGCACCATATGAGAGTTCTTTACAAAAAATTCCAACCCTTTGTGCATTACATCTTCTCCAATATATAGAGTTTATTACATGACTTATATTCCTCCTCTAGGATGAGGAAAATTCAAATTCTGCCTAACCTGACACCTATTGACACTTAAAACTAACTATTAAATGCAAATGACAACTAACTAGCAGTCCTAGAGACCTAAAACAATTAGGAGTGTAACTCCTTATTATGATTAAACCACCTTAAATAAACATTAAATGCATTATTTGATAGATGCAACCTCATGAGGTCGAATTTGATGAAGCCTCCCACGTTGTCACCTCACTGTTGATGACAAACCCTAGAAATTAGGGAACATGTTTCCCTGTTTTTAGGTTTAGGATCCTTGAAAGTTGGCACGTGGGACAGAGCCTTTATCTCCTTATCCATGAAACATTTTACAAAACTGAATGCGGTTTTTGTAATCCATTCTGTCTAGAATAAAAACCTCTCTTGGTTTGTTAAAACACTTCTCCAGCTGTCCAGAATCTATCCTTGCAAAACACATGTCAAACAGGAAAAATCCGTTCTCTGAATTTTGGGTTTCCAAGAAATCTTATTATCTCCCAAATGAAAACACTTATGAAGAAAATGAGATAGGTTATTGTATCTGGAGAGTTTATGAATAGAAACCTCCTTTATAATTCCAAAATACCGTTTCATGTGACCAGAAACGGATCTTCAAAAAGACTGCTAAAACCAGAAGACCAAGCTTGGCTTTTAGCAGTTTCATAGCGCAAATTTAACCATAAATTCCTCCCACCTCAGAATGAATTTGAAGAAAATGAAAGGGGTTTTTATATTTTGGTATGATAAGAAGAAAATCCTCTTTCAGTTTTCAAAATTGAGTTCGCAGCTGCTCAGGAACCCTTATGTAAGTTGACTAGTAAACGCATAAATCATAGTTTTTTATGCTGAACCAGGCTTTTTCAGGGATTTCGTAGCGCGCTACGAAAACTCCTAGTTCAGTGATTTCGTAGCTAGTTTCAAAATTTCTCCAAAATGATGTGAGATATAACTTATAAACACCTGCTAAGGCTTCTAGAACATGGAATGAGGCTGTGAAACTTTATTTGGAAAAGAGATATGACCTTAAAAGACTTCTAACCTTATGACCTAACCCTTAAAGCATGAAATGACCTAAAGAGCCTTTAACACCATGAATAGAAAGATGGTTTGTAAATGAGAATGATACTATTGAGATTCTAATCCTATAAGTCTATGACTAGAAACAAGGCAAACTTTCCAAAGCTTAGAAACAAAGAGTTTAGGGTGATAACAGTGGCTCCACTAGGGATAGTGTGCCCTTGTGGTATACTAAGAACTTGTAGCTCCAGTGCCGCTATCCATATTTTAGAATAAAACTCTGAACTTATGCCCAGATTTCTCCTCAAAACTTTAATGATTTCTAAAAGAAGAATTCAATACTGCACCTACTAGAACATATGCTCAGTCAAACTACCCTGAGCTGATTTGCACATTCCTACCTACCCTATCAGCTGCAATCTCTACTTGTAGCTCAAGGAATATGAAACTTCCAATGAAGCCAATCATCGATCTGATCTGACACTTGAATCTCTTGATTGTGCTTGAAGCAAAAATGAACCAGATACTGAAATACCCAAGGCAACATGAGGTGCAACTCTTCTTCAAGAAGAAAATATATCTGGAAGCCTGAACAATAAATATTTTCCATGTAGTCAGCTATAGGGTCAAAAAACACATGGTTAGTTTGATGATCCTCATAACATCTTGTTACTTCTAACAACTGATCTTTAGTCACACAAAATTTATTTGATATGCTATCCAACTGCCTTTTAGAATGATGCCCACAAATAATGTAATTTTCTTCATTATAAAGGTCATTCTTTGATGCAAGCTGCTGGAGGAATTACAAAAATGAACAACCTTTTCCTCTGTCTGAGGGTTATAAAAAATTTCTTCCAGCATTTCTTCTTGGTGTTTGTAATAATTTTTATCCTCTTTATGATCAAAAGACTGACAAGTTTGCTGCATCTCTACATCAATCTCGGAGGACATAATATGATTTTCATAAGTAAACCCCTATTGATCTTCATGCTGCATTTCATAGGATGTTATCCTTTCTTTTGGTTGTTGAAATGTATTGTTATGAAGAGCCTCTGAAATTTCTTCATCCATAAACTCATCATCATCATAACAATCCTCCAAATATTGAATAAAACTCGTAGAATGTTTACAACAGTCTTTGACCAATAGTAAGGAAGGGCGACACTCTTTATACATGTCATAGAATACATCATGGAAATCAGCGAGAGAATATAATGAACCATTTTCCAAGATTTTATACCAAGACCATGCTTTTCCTTCTAACGTGGTCATAAACATCCTCATGAGACAATCTTTAGGGAATTGAACCTTAAGACTGCGTACATGCATATGGAACCTAACCAAATGAAGAGCAACATTGACTTTCTTTTCAACTTTGAATATTGGAAGATCATCTAACCAATCAACCTTTGGCACAGGATTTGGAAAACCATGGATATGAGACTGATTCATAAGGGCATACCTAGCATTCACTCTTGCAATGGAACTCATTTTGAAACTTCATCAAGCTACTGATCCTATAGCAGTCGATTCACCTTCCAATTTGTTATGTGGAGTCGCCAAGGTAGTTTTGCAGCCTCAAAAAGATGTCTGAGCTCCTACTACCTTCAGAAATTCAGCTTCTTGATTTCGGGAATGAATAGACTTCAGGCTCCTGGCAGAAGCACCAAAATGTTATCACAAAATCAGACCCCTGATAGCTTGCTGACCAGGAAGACTTTGAGTAACTATTTCAAACCAAATTTTGGCTGAGGCTTAGCCTCCTCAACCTGAGAGGGCTCTCTCACTAGGTTAAAGATTTTGATAATGAATTAGATGGCTAACTCTATGAAATAAGTGAAGAAATATGAATGGTTGAACACCATTAGTAAACATCCATTGGGCTAATGGAGTCAAGAAATTCTTCAGTATGACAATAATATTAGATTTACATGGAAGTCAGGGCATCTAGAATTCAACATATTGGAGAGTACATCAGTAGCATAAAGAAAAACACAGTCTACAAATGTATGAAGGAAGTTAGAGCATAACCAATGAATTCTAAGTAATCATACATTCATATCACTGTAAGTAATGATAAGAGGAGAACCATAAGACATTTTGAACATTGAATTCCTTTTGAATCTTGAGAAGCAAAGCCAAATACTGTATTGCTTAAAACATAGTCTTACACAAAAGCACCATATGAGAGTTCTTTACAAAAAATTCCAACCCTTTTTGCATTACATCTTCTCCAATATATAGAGTTTATTACATGACTTATATTCCTCCTCTAGGATGAGGAAAATTCGAATTTTACCTAACATGACACCTATTGACACTTAAAACTAACTATTAAATGCAAATGGTAGCTACTAGCAGTCCTAGAGACCTAAAACAATTAGGAGTGTAAATCCTTATTATGATTAAACCACCTTAACTAAACATTAAATGCATTCTTTGACAGCTGAAACCTGATTAATTCGAATTTGATGAAGCCTCCCATGTTGTCACTTGACTGCTGATGACAAACCCTAGAAATTAGGGAACATGTTTCCCTGTTTTTAGGTTTAGGATCCTTGAAAGTTGGCACGTGGGACAGGGCCTTTATCTCCTTATCCATAACACATTTTACAAAACTGAAGGAGGTTTTTGTAGTCCATGCTATCTATAACAAAAACTCTCTTGGTTTTTTAAAACACTTCTCTAGCTGTCCAGAATCTATCCTTGAAAAACACGTGCTTAACAGGAAAAATCCGTTCTCTGAATTTTTGGTTTCAAAGAAAGCTTATTATCTCCCAACTGAAAAAACTTATGAATAAAGTGAGATAGGTTATTGTAGCGGGAGAGTTGATGAAGAGAAACCTCCTTCAAGATTCCAAAATACCTTTTCATGTGACTAGAAACTGATCTTCAAAAAGACTTCTAAAACTAGAAGACCAAGCTTGACTTTCAACAGTTTCGTATTGCAATTTTAACCATAAATTCCTCCCACCTCAGAACTAATTTGAAGAAACTGAAAGAATTTTTTTTATTTTGGTATGTTAGGAAGAAAAGCCTCTTTCAGTTTTAAAAATGGAGTTCTTAGCTGCTCAGGACCCATTCTGGAAGTTGACTAGTAAACGCATAAATCATAGTTTTTTTATGCTGAACCAGGCTTTTTCAGGGATTTCGTAGCGCGCTACGAAAACTCCTAGTTCAGTGATTTCGTAGCTAGTTTCAAAATTTCTCCAAAATGACGTGAGATATGACTTCTAAACACCTGGTAAGGCTTCTAGAACATGGAATGAGGCTGTGAAACTTTATTTGGAAAAGAGATATGACCTTAAAAGACTTCTAACCTTATGACCTAACCCTTAAAGCATGAAATGACCTAAAGACCCTTTAACACCATGACTAGAAAGAGGGTTTGTAAAAATGAGAATGACACTATTGAGACTCTAATCCTATAAGACTATGACTAGAAACAAGGCAAACTTTCCAAATCTTAGAAACAAAGATTTTAGGGTGATAACATCATCTGCAGATATATGGACAGACAGAGAGGGTCAACATGATATTGGAGGACATGTTGAGGATGTATGTGATGCATCAACAATGGAAGTGGGAAGAGTATCTTCCACTGGTATAGTTTTCTTACAACAATGGGTATCATGAATCCTTGAGAATGAGTCTGTTTGAGGAATTGCATGGGCAGAGTTGCAATATTCCCATCAGTTTGCATGATCCAGTTAATAGGGTATTGATAGGAACAAACATTTTGGAAGACATGGAACAAGAAATGCAGGTAACCAAGAAAAGTCTAAAGGTAGCACATGATAGGAAGAAGAGTTATGCAGATTGGAATAACTTGTTCAAGGAGTTCGAGGTTGGGGAACAAGTGTACCTGTGCATCAAACCGAAGAAGAGCTCCTTGTGGATTGGATCATGTGCCAAGATGGCACCATGATTTTGTTGACCCTTCAGTACTGTTGTGAGGATTGGGCTAGTAACATATCAACTCGCAATTCCTCCGACAGTGAAAGTCTATGATGTTTTCCATGTGTCATTGATTAAGAAGTATGTTAGAGATGCTGATCATGAGATTGACTAGCATGTATTGCAGGTGGAACCAAATGGAGAATTTCAGCAAGAACCTCAATTTATGTTGTAGAAAAAGGTGCTCATGCTCTAGAACCAAGAAATCAAGCAATTTAAGGTGCAATGGAAGCACCTTAGGCCCAATGAAGCTACATGGGAGATGAAAGATCAAATTCGGGCTATGTATCCTTCTTTGTTTGCCGGTTGAGGCAAAGCAGTGTTGGCACGATGTTTTGGTATATGTTTGGTGATTTTGGTATATGCACATATGTAAATGGATGTAAATACCACCATGAGCTATGTTATAACTCTCCAATAAGCGGTATGGGTGTCATGTCATTATGATGTAATGTTTGTTATGTTTCATGTTGGTTTTATTTTCAGCAGGTTGATCATTGTAAATACTGCATCAAGCTAAGTTGTAAAGCTCCATCAAAAGTATGTTTTTCTTACAGAAGTCTTGTGGTTATAGGTGTTGTTGAACACCGAGGATGGTGTTCCCCCAAGGGTGAGGGTTCTGTAATAAACTTGGTGAAAATTCCATGTAATAAAAGTTAATAAAGGAAAAATAATAACCGCGGTTGATGGGACACTTATTCCAAGCTAAATGTTGGGAAAGACATCCTAGTGTGAGTGTTCATTTGGTTATTAATGGCTAAGAAAATTGGAAAAGGCAATGGCTAAGGCTTTGGAAAGGAAAAATGGTAATTTTGGCACATTTATTTATGAAAATATTGGAAATTAGGATAAAAGGGAGGTGAAAGGTCAGAAGTTGCATGTGAGGAACAAATTGAAGGAAAATAATGGAAAATAAAGAAAATAGAGGCCTCATTCATAAAAAGGCTTTTGAGGATCAGTTGGTAACGTTTTTTTAGTTTAGTTTTGGAGCTCTCTCATTATTCTCTCTCTCTCTCACACTCTTGGAGACTTAGAGTTTTCTTGGAGCAATATTGGAGGGTGTGGCATACTTGGATTTTTGGACAAATAAGGAAAAGGAAGACTAGGAAAGTGCAAGAAGACATCGGGATCAACAACTACAACAAATTTTTCTTGCAGGTACTCAGTTGCATGTACGTTTTCCTCAGTAATTTTGGCATGCATGGAATATGCATGTGGCTTATTGGTTGTGATCTGTCATTGACAGGGAGGATGGTTAGGATTGACAGTGGATTTCCTAACCTTTCTATTTCTTGGATAAACATGGAGATTGTGGGTTCATTTGATTGTTTTTTTTTGGATGGTTCTCATGTTTCCTTAGCTTGGGTTGCGTTACTAGTTCCTGCATCCTTGGTTGGAAAAATGATCTAGAGCCTTGTAACAGCTTGGGTTGAGTGACTAGTTCTGTAGCCATGGTTGGACAAATGCTTTGGAGCCCTTGATCGGTTGAGTTACTAGTCCTGGAGCCTTGGTTGGACAAATGATTTGGAGCCCAGTAAAAGCTGTGGGTTGAGTTACTAGTCTTGGAGCTTTGAAAGGATCAAATGTTCTGGAGCCTTGGAAGACTTAGATAGAGATCGATCTGATGATGGTTTTGGATTGATGTGTTCTATGAGATCCTACATTCATGCTTGGAATATGGCACGATGGTGAATGGTTGAAGAGATATTTGGCTCATCCTTTCTATGGTCGGGTAGAACGTGAAAGTCCCATCCCGGGTTTGGATTTTTCGTCATGAATATGAGGTTATTTCTCCTTATATTTCTATGAGTATTATACTGGTTATATGTGGTTTATATGGCTGTGATTTCATTGGTATTTATGCTACTATTATGTTGGTTATATATATGTTTTATACTGGCTCTCGTCATGTTTTAATTGGTAAATAAATGAAGGATGTATCTATGACCTAATAGATGAAATGACAATTGCTGTGTTGAGGCATCAATGTTTCTTAGTGATTCTTAGCTGAGTATGAGACCCCTATGACTAGATATGTTATTTACACCTATAGATTACATATTCATGATATGTTTGACAAAATGCCTGTCATGGCTAGTAACGATCCAGTGAAGGTATTATTCAGGTGATTGAATTTGTAGTTTCATTTCTCTGTTATTTTACTGTTCTGAGGATGTCATTCAATTCTGGTCAATGGCCTGGGCTTTGGGCCTAAAAAAGTGGCTCAAATCCCAGGGATGCTGGCACAACACTGTGAAAAATAGTCTTGGATGCTGGCTTGCAGGCCCGTGAGAGTGTCCATAGGTCCTTGGAAGTTGGCATGCCCATAACATGAGAGCGTCTAGAGGTCAAGTGGTACAAAATATTAGTGGGACCTAGGGGCTAGTTGGCAGCAAGGTTGGATTGGTTCTTAAGGGTCCTAATGTTGATGTTGAATGTCCATATGGTGTGTTTCCACTGATTCTAGTTCCTTAATGTGACTTGGAGGGTCGAATAATATCATAGTGGTCTCTTGTTGCATGTTTTCCCTACTTGGCCGATTTCTTGGGTAGATGTGGGAGGAGAGTGTTACAAAACTTGTCTCTAGTTACAAGAAAATGGGTTGTCACATTCGTCATGCGAGGAAGTTGGTCCTGTTATCACTCCAGGAAGCTCTACTAGGTTGTAGCTCAAAGATGCCTGGTAACATATGAATCTTCAATATTGTTCTCTAAACTATTGGAATGGATTAAGGCTTGGATCAAGTCAAATGACTGTTTCAACTCTGTTTTCACTCTAGACATGCATGAACACCCTCAGCTTGATAAGGCTTTAGACCACTAATGCTCAATAGTTTATAGATTGAATGGATAGATGGAGAATACTGACTGTACCAGTAGATGCATACATAAACACATATGAATGGCTAGCTACAAAAAGTAAATGAAGCTTACAACTCTAATTTATCAATGCAGAGATAAGATAACAATTATCTAGCATTCGACCCAAAAGAAAACATGAATAACCCATTCAAGTGAAAGCTTAGAATAGAGGGAAATATGGGGATTGAACATATAACAACAAAAGAAGCTTGCATTACTAGAATGAAGATGAGATGCTGAGAGAATCAGATTCTCCACAATCTCCAAAAGTTGAACCTCTATTCCTTCTAAATTTCAGCCATTTATAGGCTTTTTACAATGCTCTCGAGTTCTCTAGGGCTTGAGATGTCTTAATCTATCCCCTTTGGCTTCTAACTACTTGATGCCATAATTATACAAGCATGAGCACAGGGGCTATGTTTCTAATAAACACAATAACCAAATTATGGTCATTTCACCACGTTATTAGGTGGATAGCACGTGCTGTGATGTTCCATGATCATTTTTGTTAATTTGGTTGCATTGTGCTGCTGTTTTTCCCCTTTTGGACATGCCTTCTATTAATTCAGTTCAACTGTCTGACTGTCACAAACACTGACAGAGCCAAAAACTTTCCTCCCCGGGTGACTGATGGGAAGTGGGGTATGGGGGCATATGGGTCGTTGGATGGGATAGATCAACGGTCAGGGCATTGGTCGAGCGACGGAGGACGAACTGAGGTGGTCATGAACGAAGGCCATTGGATCAGGAGAGATGGACAGAGGAGATCAATCGCCGGAGGCCTGGAGTCAAGGTGGGAGTGGAATAAGTCCGAGCCGTCAGATCTTAGATGAGTAGATCGAACAGCTATCGAGCAGAGGAGGTGCTTGAAAGTTAACACCTAGGAGCGGTTTTACCTAAGCGGGAAATGGTTTACATCGGGCGGTCATCAGGTGGTAAGCGATAAAGGTCAAAGCCCGCCTGATGCCATTCATCGGGCGCCACGTAGCAACAAAGGAGAGAATGGAAACCACCTTTATCGAGTGGGTATCCCTCTCGCTTGTTGCCTGAGCGATATGTGCGATAGCCATTAGATTTGGCGGGAGTGATCTAATGGTGAAGATTGATTGAGCAGGTAACATCGGTTGGGTGAAGTGCGGGCCATTAGATCGCTGGGAAGATCGACAATGAGGGGACATAGAGGTACGGAATGACCTCGAGAAACATGCAAGGGGTGCATAGGAGTGAATAGGTAAGGTTTTCGGGGTAAAAATGGGTTAATTTATGTAGGGCCAAGGCGAAAGTGGGTTTTGTTAGGATGTGAAGGTTGGGTTAGGATGTGAGCGAACGAGAATGAGAGTGGAAGAGTGAGGAGAGTGGGGTGATGGACCATGTGGGGACCTTTCCATGACAACAAAATGGACCATTTCCTTCCTTTAGCCTTCGAAATAGCAGCACGACACCTCAAGGCTAACACTGGCTCCTTCTGGAGATGAAAGCTTCCCTGTAAGGCTTCAAGAACTGTAGACTACTGCCTTTCCAGTAACAAGCAAAACAAACTTATCTCCTAGTGTTCCATTGGGCATGGATTTTATTTGCATAAAAACAAAAACTGAAAAACCTATTACAATATTAAGGCCTTAAAGCCTTATATGAAGTAAAGTTTCAAAAACCGCCCATTGACTGGGCCATCAAAGACACCTTCCTCCTCCAAATTGTGCAGAATGAAAGTATTGTTCACCTAATCTTGAGTAATGATAAACGGTCCTATCCATAAGGCATCAAATTTACCATGATTTCCCTTCTTTTCCTTCAATGCATCCCATTTGAGAACCCAGTCACCAACCTTAAAACTGTCCACCTTTGCCTTTATATCAAAGGTTTCTTTGATCTTCTTTTGATGAAATCTTGATTTCTCAACCAGATGTTCTCTGATCTACAGTAATTCAGCCAAGTTACTCATCCTCCTTGCCATGTCATTCTCTTCACCTTGTTCTTCTTGCAAGAATTTGGCCATAGGGAGAATTAGTTGGATAGGAAAAACAACATCAGTGCCATAAACCAACTTGAATGGAGAATTTCCTATGGAATCCTTTTTGGTAACCTTGTCAGCCCATAGTGCAAACTTCAATTTGGAATCCCAGCTCTTTTTGTTGTCCTCCAACAATTTTTTGACTATCCTTACAAGACTTTTGTTAGATGATTCTGCCAGGCCATTGCCTTGAGGATAATATGAGGTAGAATGCACTAATTGAATTCCATGGATTCACACATGTTCACCAATTCTTTTGCCCTGAAATCTGTTGCATTATCAGTGACTATTTTGGTTTGGAAATCAAATCTAGTGAAAATATTCTCGTTCAGGAACTTTATGACAACCTAATGATTGGCATTCTTTGTGGGTATATCCTCAATCCACTTGGTGAAATAATCAATGGCTACCAAGATCCATTTTTGTTGGCCACTAGAATGTGGATTAATCTCACCTAAGAAGTCCAAGCCTCACTATTGGAAGGGACCATTGGCGTGTACTGGCTTCAAGGGCAGAAATTTTAGTTGTTGTCTTCTTGCAAACCTTTGACATTTGTCAGAAGACCTCACAAAAGAAAATAAATTAGAGAACAAAGTAGACCAATAATACCCAGCTCTCAGGATCTTGTGGGCTATGGTTTTCTGATAACGATGCCCTCCACAGATGCTAGAATGGAACTAGGGCATGAATTCCACAGATTGTCCTTTGTCTAGACATCTCAAGAGGATCCCTGATGGGTCTCTCCAACAAAGCAAGTTCTTATTAATGCATAATTTGGCTGATTTGAGCTGAATGGCCCGAGCTTGACTTGAGCTCAGCCCTAGAGGGACTTCTAACTTCTACAAAGCATGAACTATATTGGAATACGATTCACAGGTGGCTAGCTTTTCAGCTAAAGACTGATTCTGCTCTTGCTCTTTTGTTGCTTCCTCTATCTTCTCACCACCTGAATTTGAATCCATGCAATTTATGTCTATAAAACTACAATTTTCCTCAGCGATAAGCTTAGCCAAGCTCCGACCTTTGACAAGCATGGTGGGCTTCACCTCTATGTTGAACTTTATGAATTTTACAATCCATTTAGATCTATTTCCATAAATATCTGGCTGAGTCGGGACATCTTTTACTGATGTTGAAGGTACATACACAACCACCTTGGAATGCAAAATATAAATTCTAAATGCCTTTAAAGATTTTATGAGAGCATAAGCTTGTTTTTCAATAAGGTCATACCTTAGTTCAGCATCCCTCAGAGTTTTGCTGAAAAAGGCCACAATGTGCTCTACACCTTCATCATTTTTCTGCAATAGAATTGCTGCAAGTGTATCATAAGAGGCAAAAGAGAAGATATAAAACTCCTTGGTGTATCTGGACTGATTAGAGTGGGAGCTTCCATGATAGCTTTTTTGATGACTTCAAAAGAGCTTCTTGCAGCATCTGTCCATTTTATTTTTGATCCTTTTTTCAACATGGAAGTGATGTGCTTCACTACCTCCGCAAAGTTTGGAATGAACCTCCTTACAAAGTTAATCTTACCCAAGACAGATTGAATGTCCCTTTTTGACCTTGGGATGGACAATGTCTGAATTGCTTGAACCCTTGTTGGATCGATCATCACACCTTCGGCAGAAACAATATGCCCCAAAAGTTTGCCTTCTTCTAGAGCAAATTGTGACTTCTTTGGGTTCACAGAAATTCCAAACTGTTTGCACTTTAGAAACACCTTCATCAAATATTGCAAATGGTCCTTGTGACTGCTGGAAAAGACTGTTATGTCATCAAGGTAAATAAGGACAAACTTGTCATTCTCTCCAACAAAGGATATGTCCACGGCCCTCTGAAAAGTAGCCCCAACATTCATTAGTTCAAAAGGAATCTTGGAGTACATGAAAGTGCCCCAAGGAGTATTGAAGATGGTCTTTTCCTCATCTTTTAGATGTACAACAATCTGATTGTAACCTGAAAATCCATCTAATAAAGACATGACTCTAGCCCCTGAAACTTTTTGCAACAAGTGTTCCATCTTAGGCAGGGGGTAGTTGTCTTTTCTAGAGAATTTGTTCAGATTCCCGAGGTCAACACAAAGCCTGATTTCTCCATTCTTCTTTCTCACTACCACAAGGTTAGCTATCCACTTTGAATACCTTAGGGGAATTATGATCTTGGCATCCAACAATTTCTTAATTTCCTTTTCAATCAAAGGCAGTAAGAGAGGGCTGACAGGTCTTAGTTTCTGCTTAAAGGGGAAGATGTTCTTCTCGAGTGGAATCTTATGTTGAATGATGTTTGTGTCATAGGTCTTAAGATCACTATATTCCCAGGCAAAAATATCAAAAAATTGTTTCACCAGGGTGTAATACTCAGAACTTTGGGCAGAAGACAAGTGGGTGGATAGATTTATGTACTTTGGATGGTCTGGGCTCCTTATATTATGTCTATCAACAACATACTCATTTTCCTTTTTGGTTGGATTATAAGGTACATCATTATGATCAAAAAACTTCTCTAGAGGCAAAATCCTTTGGGTATATGGCTACTAGGTAGCTGGACAATGTTATCTTGCCCAATCTCGTTCTTTAGCTTGGACTGGTTGCATTCTTCAATAGTTTCATTTTCTTGGTCAATGTGCATTTCAAAAAATTCATAAATGACTTGAAAAAACCTATTAATTTCATCATCATCTTCAAAAAATTTCTAGTATTTGACATTGTCAAGTAGAGATGGTCAATATTTCACTTGAACTTCATAAGTCAATTTAGGAGGCAAAGGAGGAACAAACATGCTAGCAGACACATCAAGGGAATAAGCAAGCTGGTTCTTCATTCTAGGGATGTAAGAAATATTGAAACTATTAAAATAACCCTTTAGCTTCCATAACTCATCTCTGTATGCTTTCAGCCTTAGATGCTTTGCTTGGAATGTTTTGTTCACCTGCTGAATGATAAGGTTTGCATCTCCAAACACCTTCAGTCCTTTGATGCCCATTTCTTTAGCAGCATTTAAGCCCAATACCAAGGCTTCATACTCTGCTATGTTGTTTGTGACTTGAAAAGTTAACTTGAAAGATAAATGAATGCATTCTTGCGTGGGGGACACAAGGACTACACCTACCCCTACAACTTCCTTAGAGCAAGCTCCATCAAAGAACATGTCCCAAATCTTTGGGGCTTCTTCCTTTGTGATCTAGAAAACTAGTTTCCTAAGCTACATGGAGGCCAACTGGGATTCTTCAATTTGAAGAACACATGCTCCAAAATCAGTGTCAACAACATAGATGAGATGATTAGTGGGATTCTTCTCATCACTGATGATATAAGCCAATTGAGTTTCTCTGTATAATTTCCTACTTTCACCTCCAAAAACTGGGACAATAGCATAGAATAGATCATTTTTCAATGTTCCACCTAATCTCTTGATCCAACCTATGGAAAGCAACATGCCAAACTTGGGGGGCACATTTGCAACCCAATATCCATCATCATGCTCTTCATAGGCAGCTGAGACAAGGTGATGGCTAGGTCTTTGATTAATCCCAAACATTTCACTTTTCTAGAGTAAAAAGAAAACATGTCATGATAAGGCTTGGTAATGTCAAGACCCAACTCATCCATGACAGCCTTGGGCATTATATTATGGTTGGCTCCTATGTCTAGAAGGTAGTTGTGAAGGATTTTTTCATGAATAGTCAAAGAGTCACAGAATGATGGGGAGTTGTCATCATAGTTTTCAATCATTATGTTGAGAACAAAAACTGGTTTGTCATCTTGCAAATTTACATGGTCAGTGGAGGCTTGGATGGCTTTAGGCTCAAAGGCCTCGAGGATAGATCTCTTGAAGGACTCATTCTTTACTAGTTCAATCAGAGGTATAGGTATCCTTAGCTTCTGAATTTCTAATTGAAAATTGAAAGGAGAAGGAGACTTGTCAAGGCCTACTACCTCGTGAGTTGGAGCTTTGAGGATGATGGGATCAACTACCCGTCATTTCTTCTTATTAGCTTGTTGCATTGCAGGGACAACAACTTTCTAAACAGGAGTTTCCTTGACATTATTCATCTTCGACCTTAGTTCATATCTGTGTCGATCATTAGTTTTCATAACAGCTTCACCATCCCACTCTTGGCTAATCTGGTCATTGAATAATGACTTTTCATAGGCATCTAAGGTAAAAAAGGAGGCACTGCCTTTGTCTTCCATACAATGGATCTCATCATCTTCTTCAAACTGATCTTCTTCCATGACTACATTCTGGAAAGGGGTCTTTACCTTTTGGTCTTCATTGGCATCTTTGCTTCTTTGCAGAATCTGCAACTGCTCATTAGCTGTTCTATATGGATTTGGATTTTTAGGAGCAAAGGTATTAGGAACTATTCCTTTCCCAGGGTGCTGCTCAACCTTTAATTTGGAGATTTCAGAGGCTAATGACTCTATCATCTTGGTCATTTTATATATCTTGGGATCTAAAGATGATGAAGATTCACCCCTTTGTCTCCTTCTATCAACATTCCCCTTGAGCTTCTCTGCAACCATGATGTTTGATTCTACTTCCAAGTCTGCATCCTGCATATCAGCCAAGGTAGCACATCAACTCTTCCTCAATAGTAGACAGAAGTCAGAATCAAAAGCACTGGCATAAGTGAGTTTAGCAGAGGTAGTGGTGGGTTTTACTTCAACTGGTATCTTGCTGTACATGTAGTTAAATCTCTTATTAAAATCAGACAACAACTCACCATTTTCCCTCTTTAAGTTACCAAACTTGGTGTGGTAGTAGAGTAGATCCTTCTTATCCCCCCAATGCTTTAGGAATGCATCATTTAAAGCCTCAATATCTGCTATAGACATTGGGGTCAGTTCTCTAAACCATTTTCTAGCCTCTCCATCTAGGCTTTGGACAAAGACTCTCATCCATACATCATCTTCACTAATGTCGAGGTTATCCACATAACTATAGAATGATTTGAGATGTTCCTCAGCTGTAACACCTTTAGTCCCAGTGAACTTAGGCATATACTTCTGATATTCTCCAGTAGGCATGGCATTCATAGGAGTGGGCAGTACTAAAGGTTGATACCTAGCAGCTATGATTCTTTCCATTTTGGTAGGTGCTTGTGGTCCTGCCATAGCTATGGTGGCTACAAGGGTACTGGAAGTCTGAATGACAGAGGGTTGAGGAGTGACTGATAGGATTAAAGGAGTATGATGGATAGGAGGAGAGGTTTCCTTTAGGCTTACAACAAAATAAGAACCTAAAGAATAAGGAGCTCTATGACTCTTTGAGATTTTTTCTTCAGTGCTAGTATTAGATGCTATACTCTCAACATGTATTTGTTCTATTATAGGATTTTCTTGAAGAGGTATAAAATATTGTTTAGAACTACTTGAACCTAATGATACTTTCTGCAATGCCTTTCTTTTTTTGATGATTCTTTCAGGGTCAGTTACTGGGTGAGCTTGTGGCTTCTGAGGATTTCTCTTGAGTATGCCTCCCAAACTGAGCCAGAACTATGGAGTGGAGTTGCCAAGAGGTTATTCCTCCAGTAGAGTCGCTAGATAGATGATTATAACCTAAATAGTGTCTATACTTTATCTATCATCAAAGTTGGATCTGTGTCATCCCCCAGGGAGGCTGAGCTTTAGTCTCTTCTACCCGGAAACGATGCCAATTATATTATCACTCCAGGAAGCTCTCCTAGGTTGTAGCTCAGAGATGCCTGGTAACATATAAATATTCAATATTGTTCTTTGAACTATTGGAATGGATTAAGGTTTGGATCAAGTCAGATGATTGTTTCAACTCTATATTCACTCCAGACATGCATGAACACCCTCAGCTTGACAAGGATTTATACCACTAATGCCCAATAGTTTATAGATTGAATGGATAGATGGAGAATATTGACTGTACCAGTAGATGCATACATAAACACATATGAATGGCTAGCTATAGAAAGTGAGTGAAGCTTACAAATCTAATTTATCAATCCAGAGATAAGATGACAGTTATCTGGCATTTGACACAAAAGAAAACATGAATAACCCATTCAAGTGCAAGCTTAGACCAGAGGGAAATATGGGGATTGAACATATAACAACAAAAGAAGCTTGTATTACTTGAATGAAGATGAGACGCTGAGAGGAGTAGAGTCTCCTCAGTCTCCAAAAGTTGAACCTCTATTCCTTCTAACTTTCAGCCATTTATAGGCTTTTTATAAAGCTCTTGGGCTCTCTAGGGCTCGAGATGTCTTAATCTATCCCCTCTGGCTTATAACTCCTTGATGCCATAATTAGACAAGCATGAGCACAAAGGCTCTGTTTCTAATAAACATAGTAACCAAATTCTGGTCATTTTTCCACGTTGTCAGGTGGCTCGCACGTGTTGTGATGTTACATGATCATTTTTGTTAATTCGGCTACATCATGCTGCTGTTTTTCCCCTTTTGGCCATGCCTTCTGTTAATTCAGTTCAATTGTCTGACTATCATTAACACTAACAAAGGCAACAAATTTCCTCCCCAGGTGATTGATGGGAAGTGGGGAACGGGGGCATATGGGCCATTGGATGGGATAGATCAACAGTTAGGGCGTTGGTTAGGCGGTGGAGGATGAACTGAGGTGATCATGAACGAAGGTCGTTGGATCGGGAGAGATGGACGGGCGAGATCAATCGCCAGAGACCTGGAGTCAAGGCGGGAGTGGAATAAGTTAGAGCCATCAGATCTTATATTAGTAGATCGAAAGACTATCGGGCATAGGAGGTGCTTGAAAGTTAACACCTGGGAGCAGTTTTAACCAAGCGAGAAATGGTTTACATTGGGCAGTCATCGGGTGATAAGTGGTAAAGGTCAGAGCCCGCATGATGCCATTCATCAGGCGCCACATAGCAGCAGATGAGAGAGAGGAAACCACCTTTATCGGGTGCGTATCCCTCTCGCTAGTTGCCCATGCGATATGCGTGATAGCCGTTAGATCTGGCGGAAGTGATCTAATGGTGAAGATTGATCGAGTAGGTAACATCGGTCGGGTGAAGTGTGGGCCATCAGATTGGTGGGAAGATCGATGGCGGGGGGACACAGAGGTATGGGATGACCTCAAGAAATGTGCAAAGGGTGCATATGAGCGAACATGTAAGGTTTTCAGGGTAAAAATGGGTTAATTTACATAGGGCCAAGGCAAAAGTCGGTTTTGTTAGGATGTGAAGTTTGGGTTAGGATGTGAGTGAATGAGAATGAGAGTGGAAGAGTGAGGAGAATGGGGTGATGGACCATGTGGGGACCTTTCCATGACAACGAAACAGACCATTTCCTACCTTTCGTCTTCGAAATAGCAGCGCGACACCTCAGGGCTAACAGGTCCTATTGTTCAGAGCATTCACAAAGATGTTCAAATTGATTTATCTTTATTAATTACGAACTGGGAATTTGATGCTTTAATCAACCCTTCTGATCATGATTATGTCCCAGACGACTGCCATTCTTCTTATCATTTCCAGATCAACACATCCAATTATATTTGTTTTATGGCCTTTGATATTTATGGTTTAACATTCCATTATTTGGGTACTTGTCAAGTAGCTGAGGTACTTCAGTCTTTGTTGATGGTTCTGTTAGGTCCTCACTATTTTGACAAGCCCTTTGAATATGATCAAACTCACTTTCCCTTATAAGATTCTCATCTTGATCCTGTGCCTTTAATTGCAAATTCACATTTTCAAATATTTTAGGGTTTTCAAGAGGATTATCATTAATTTTATGATCTAATAAGTGAATGGTTGGAGCATATTACTTGTCAAGCTCCATTGCAAATAACAAGTTTCGATATTTCCTCGCGCTTGCTAAGGAGTTTGGTGTAGATGGAGACACATTCACAAGAAGCTTCTGAGGTTTGTTGAATGATGATTTTCATCGAAAATGTAAGAATGTAAACTAGTTAGAAGTAGTGGCTATGACCTATCTTTTCGCTGACAGGAAATACCTTCAAATTTTTGTGCAAGTTATTCAAGTTCTTATCTTTTATGTTGCATATTACTTTATATATGTTTTAATTTCTCATATCTTTGTGGATGTAGGTCAGGAATAAATATGGTGGTTACATTGGAAATTTCATTATACGTGACCCTATCCTTATAGTTGTTTAGGTTAGGACTAGGACTAGTTTCCTTCTAGTTCCCCTCTCTTGCACACATCCCACACTTTCTCCTTAGTCTTTCTTGTTTTTTCTTAATTTTGCCTTACATCATGCTTTGGTTTAGCGTATTTTTTCTTGTGCTTTGATTTTTCTTTATTTTTGTTTTGTGTCTTTTTATTTTGTTTTATAAATAAGGCTTTGCATGAAGGGTGTCCTATTTGGGCTCAAAAGACAAGGTGGCAAAATAGAAAAGGAATTTCACAACAACATTTGGCTAACTCTCTGTCCTTCTTCCTTGCCTTGGTTACACCTTTTGGTCAATGATGTTTTGACAGAAAATATGATCCTTGCATTAGGAAAGCCTTGTTTCAAACTATGACGATTTGGATTTAAACAGGAATGCAACAAATTACAGAGATAACCATAACCACAGAGATGCAATGGAAATAATATTTCATTTCATTAATGTAAAATACTGAAATATGCCTACAGACAGAAATGGAAATAAACCAGCTAGGGCAATGGTAGCTTATCTCTGAGAAGAGATGTGGCAGATACATGCCTCTGAACTATGTTACAATGAGGCTTAAGGGCCTTTTTATTATTGAACAATAAGAGCAAACCCTAAACAACCAAAACAAACCGTAAACAACCAAAACCCTAACCCGAGGATATTTAACACCAAGAGTTTATGGGCCTTGTTGGGGTGAGTTAGACAGCCAACTTCACGGGGTCGCGACTTGGTCATGTTATCTCTGTTTGACGTGCATGATAATCGTTGGAAAGATCTCTCCGAGGACTATGATGGAAAAGATGATTAATTTTTTTTTTTTGCTAGAGGTAGATTTCCAAAAAAACATAGTTTAGGGCCTCAAAATGGCTCCAGAAGTTTAGGACCCAAAAAACTACTAAAAATAGTAAGTTGTGCTACAATTAAGGAAACTGAAAAACTGAAAGAAGCAATGGTGGCGGTCCAATTGGAATTGGCAGGTGGCCACCAATATCCACCTAGATCATTCCTCCCCCCTTAGGAAGCAATGGTCCCCATTGCGTTGAGTTTCTCCATGAGATGAGGAAACTTCTGCTGAACTTGGTCTTTGGTGAGCCACTTGCCCTGGTGAAGAATTTGGCATGCTTTGACAACTCGATACATTTGGATATACTGTTGGCGAGTTTGCTTGATCTGTGTGTCCATGATTCAATCAGTTGAAACTTTCTCCATGCAATATGGATTTAACTCTGTGGGTGTGAGCTATTATGCAATGTTAGATGTGTCTAGTAATGGTGGAAAGTATGGCTGAAGGCGGTTCACATTGAACACTGGGTGCAGGCCAAGGAATGGGGGAATGCTGAGCTCAAATGCATTGTCTCCCACAACCTTGGTAATGGTGTAAGGACCATATCATAGTGGTCTGAGTTTCTGATAGGCTTCGGTAAGGTGTTCCTTTTGCAAATGCAACTAGACTTTGTCGCCCACCTGAAACTTGTGTGGCACCCAATGTTGATCATGTCGTTGCTTGTACTTGGCATTTGATTTCTCCAAAATGTCATGGAGCTATTGGAGAATATGTTGGATGTGCTCAATGAAGCTGTTTTCCTTATCTGTTTTGGATTGGACATGAGCTGAATCTGCATGAGTAGCTGCAAATGGCATGGCCACATCAATGGGACATAGTGGCTGGAATCCCAAGCCCACCTAGAAAGGGCTATGGCAAGTCGATATGTGGAGAGTCCTATTGTAGTTGTGTTGAACATAGGGGAGGCTCTCATCCCATGTGCGTGGATGGTTTGATTTTTACATGCGCAGAATGTGTACGATCATCCTATTGAAAACCTCTGTTTGGACATCAGTTTGAGGATGGAAGGTTGTGGACTTAGTGAGTTTGGTGTCCAACATTGACCAGAGACTGGACCAAAATGTATTGAGGAACCTGCTGTCCCAATCTGAGATGATAGACTATGGGATCCCAAAGTGTACCCACACTCGTTCAAATAAGAGTTTAGTAATGGCTTCTGCTATGATATTCTTCTTGCAGGTCGCCATAATGGAAATTTTCAAGAACCTGTCGACAACCACAAAAACACAGTCGTTTCCATGCTTAGTGGAAGGAAGGCCTGTCATGTAATCCATGGAGATGGATTCCCAAGGTCGAATAGGGGTAGGAAATGGGGTGTAGAGGCCTTGCTTCTTGAAGGTCATTTTGGAAATAGCACAGGCAGTGCATGATCTGATGTACTTCACAACAACCCGACTGTAGTGTGCTTCCCAAATCATCTTGGAACACTCGATTGAAGGAACACAAAGGTAACCCAGGTGGCATAACAGGGCATCTTGGAGGTGAAAATCTAGAACATGCTGACCCTCTAAGCATGTATGTTATGTGTGGTCGAATTCAGGGTTGCTTTTGTAGAGAAGTGGCCAATTAGAAGTCTCGTGCCCATAAGAGTTGAGCACGGTGGTTAATGCCATGATTAGTGGTCGACTGAGGCAATCTGAAAAATTATTGGTGCTGCCCTTCTTATAATTGATATTCAAATGGAACTCTTGCAGGTATGTGGACCACTTTTGATGGTGATCATTTTGCAATTTCCGTTGGGTCTGTATGAACTGCAGGGGTCGGTGGTCTATGTGGATGACCGTTTCATTCCCCAAAATGTAATTCTTCCATTGTCTGCATAATGGAATACATCTCTTTGTCATAAGTGGGATACTTTTGGACTGTGTCTAAAAGTGTCTCACTGTGATATGCCACTGGATGCCCATGTTGAGTAAGGACTACCCCAATAGCATAGTCAGAGGCATCTGTCTCGACCTCAAATGGTTGTTGCAAGTCTGGTAATGCGAGCACTAGTGCCGAGAAGAGGTAATATTTCAACTCTGTGAATGCCTTCTGTTGAGATTCAAACCAAAATAATTTTTCTTATGCTCCTCCTTTGGTGACTTGACTCAAGGGCCAAGTGAATTGAGAAAATCCCAACACGAACCTGTGGTAGAAGTTGGAAAGAAATAGAAAGGTGCGAAGCTCTATCAGAGTGGTTGGAAATGGCCAATCCTGAATGACTTGGCTCTTGGCTGGATCCACATGCACCCCCTGTTCATCAATAATGTATCCCAGATACTGAACTTGGGTCATGCCAAAAGTGAATTTCTCCAAATTGGCACATAACTTATGTTGCCGCAGTGTTTAGAGAACCTGTCAGATGTGGTGGAGGTGCTCTTCCCAACTCTGGCTGAAGATCAGGATGTCATCCAAGTATACCACTACAAATGAGTTGGTGAATGGCTAGAAGATGTCATCCATTAGCCTCATGAAGGTTGTAGGAGCATTCGCCAATCCAAAAGTCATAACCAACCATTCGAAAAGGCCCTCCTTGGCTTTGAAGGCAGTCTTCCACACATCGGAGGGTTTGATTGGTACTTGGTCATATCCTGACTTGAAATCGATGTTGCTGAAATATTTTATCCCCTTCAGTTGGCCCAAGAGGTCATCAATCCATGGGATCAGGTACCTATTATGAACAATGATCTTTTACAGCGCCCGGTCAATACAGAGTCTCCAAGTCTCATCCTTCTTCTATACCAACACGATCGGGCTCCCATAGGGCGATGAACTGGGACAGATGTGACCTTTATGCAACAACTCCTGAATCTGCCTCTTGATTTCTTCATTCTCTAGAACGAAGCACCGATAAATTGGTCCATTGGGTAGTGATGCACCTGGGGTCATATTGATGGAGTGCTTGTCCTGACAGTGTAGAGGAACCCCTGCGGGGGAGGTGAAGATTTCCTTGTACTCCTTCACGACCTTGTCCATCTATAGTTATCGTGTAGAGGGGCCTTGTCTAGAGGTCATGGCCACCATCTTATTCTTTCCTTGTGGGAGTATCATAAGGAAAACAAATTTCCCGATTTTGGAAATGAGCTTGCTGCATTATTTTGCAGTAACCAAAGAGATGGCGGTAGGCAGTGCTACCTCTGATATCCTTTACAACTTATTTCCAAAAGTAACAATAACAACATGGGGCCTTGATTAATACACAACATGTCACTTCCACAAGTATGGTTGTCCTAATAATACATCACAAACTTCAAGGGGAGCAATGTCACACAATAACTCATCCGTGAAGGGTTTGATGTTGTATGGAAGGCGACATTGTTGGCTCACGTGAAGATCCCATCCTTGGTGAAGCCACCTGATGGTGTACGGTTGTGGATGCACTATGGTTAATAAGCCCAGTCGCTTCATGACCTCTGCCGAAATGAGGTTCTTTTGGCTCTCGCTGTTGACAATGAACTATAGCGGGGAGCCCTTTACCCATGTTTGGGAGTGGAAGAGATGCTCCTCCTCCTCTGGATCTTCCAGTTCCTCCTTCTAGATCTTCGTGGTGGCAACGGTGGTGTTGGGCTCTACATCAATAATCTGCTTCCCTTTGTCATTCCCCTTGTTAGGTTCTGACTCATAGTCGGAACATGCATCTGATTCTGAAACCTTTAGCTCAGCCACCAGTGACTGTTTGGCCAGACACTCACTTGTGTTGTGAGTGGAGCTCTTATGGAACTCACACCACTTTCCCATATCTTTTTTTGGCTTTGCGATGTTGTTTTTTTCTTGCAGCTTTGGTAGGTTGCCTTGGGCCTCCCCGCCTTGGCTTTGTCTTTTGTTTTGTGGTTTGGGGGCACCTTTGCCTTTCTTCGTATTCGCAGATCCAAAGTCTCGCTTCTTCTGTTTAAACTTGTGCTTGACCTTGATGGAATATCGGTATGCCATGCCGAGCGAGGAGATGTTCAAGAATTCTATTTCTTCCAGGATGTACTTGTGCAGGCAACTATGGTATTTGAGTACCAAATTCTGCTCCGAATCCTTGATACCCAACTTTGTGCGAAGGGTATGGAAAATATTGGTAAACTCCGGCACGTCTTGGTCCCTTCCCTGCCATAGCATGGTCCACTTTATGTATTGATCCTCATAGCTTCTGACAGGGTAGTATTGCTCCTTGATCGCATCCGGGAATGAATTCCAATTGGGTGTCGCTAAAAATAGTGAGCCTGTACTTTCATCCTTTTGCTCATAATAGGTTTCCCACCAGTCCTTGACGTGGGGGGCTGCTTTAAGAAGAGAGAAAATAATCTTTTTCCAACTGGAAAAATCATGAACAGAAAAATAACCCTCTAGCAGATTTAACCATTTATCAACAACATCTGCATCTATATAATCCTCGAATATGGGGATTTCAAAATTAACTTGTACATTAAATAGTATGGCATTTCCAGAGTAGTTGTTGGAAGCCAATGCGTCGCCATTGGGTAGTTGCTGAACGATCTGGGAAAAGTTGTCCATCATCGCATTCCTTTGTCACTCAAGGGCTTCTTTGAGCAAGATTTTGATAGGATTCATCTGCCATGGGAGGCCGTTGGGATTTGCGAGGCTGGTCTTGCAAAGGTTCGACCATTTCAAGCCGAAATCCTTATATCCCAACCTCGATGGGGACATGCAAAGAAAAACAGAGAAAAAAAGATACCACTTTGATACCACTGATCTGGCTTTAAACAGGAATGCAACAAATTACAGAGATAACCATAAACATAGAGATGCGGTAGAAATAATAATTCATTTCATTTATGTAAAATACTGAAATATGCTTACAAACAGAAATGGAAATAAACCAGCTAGGGCGATGGTAGCTTATCTCTAAGAAGAGATGCGGTGGCTACATGCCTCTGAACTGTGTTACAATGAGGATCAAGGGCGTTTTTATTATTGAACAATAAGAGAAAACCCTAAACAACCAAAACCCTAACCCAAGAAGATGTAACACCAAGGGTTTATGGGCCCCGTTGTGGTGAGTTGGAAAACCAAATTCTCGGGGTAGCAACTTGGTCATATTATCTCTGTTTGACATGCATGATAACCCGTTGGAAAGATTTCTTCGAGAAATACGATGGAAAAGATGATTTTAGAAAGAAAATACACCACTTTCCCATGTCCTTTTTTGGCTTCACGACGTTGTTCTTTGCTCATAGCTTTGGCGGGTTGTCTTGGGCCGCCTTGCCTTAGCTTTGTCCTTTGTTTTGCGGTTTGGGGTCACCTTTCCCTTTCTTTGGATTCATAGATCCAAAGTATCCCTTCTTCTGTTTAAAATTTTGCTCGACCTTGATGTCATATCATATGCCGTGCCGAGTGAGGAGATGTTCAGGAATTCTATTTCTTCCTAGATGTACTTGTCAGGCAACTGAAGTATTTAAGTACCAAATGCTACTCTGAATCCTTGATACCCAAATTTGTGCAAAGGGTATGGAAAGTATTGGTAAACTCCGACACATCTTGGTCCCTTCCCTGTCGCTGCGTGATCCACTTTATGTATTGATCCTCATAGCTTCCAACAAGGTAGTACTACTCCTTGATGGCATCTCGGAATGAATTCCAAGTGGGTGTAGCTGAAAATAGTGAGCCTATACTTTCATCCTTCTATTCGCAGTAGGTTTCCCACTAGTCCTTGACATGGGGGGTTTCTTTGAGAAGAGCAAAAATAATCTTTTCCCGACTGGAAAAATCATGAACAGAAAAATAACCCTCTACCAAATTTAACCATTTATCAATGACTTCCACATCTATATGACCCTCGAATATGGGGATTTCAAAATTAACTTGTACCTTAAACGGTGTGGCATTTCCAGAGTAGTTGTTAGAAGCCGATGCATCACCCCTGGATAGCCGCTGAAGGATCTAGGAAAAGCTATCCATGATCACGTTCCTTCGTCGCTTGAGGGCTTCTTCGAGCAAGATTTTGATAGGATCTCTTGCACCCTCATCTTTCTTTTCATCTGCCATGGGAGGCCATAGGGATTTGTGAGGCTGGTCTTGCAAAGGTTTGACCAGTTCAAGCCCTAACTCCTTATATCTCGACCTTGTTGGGGACATGCAAAGAAAAACAGAGAAAAAGAGTAGACTGCTCTGATACCACTAATATGGATTTAAACAGGTACACAACAAATTACAGAGATAACCATAAACATAGAGATGTCGTGGAAATAATACTTCAGTTCATTAATGTAAAATAATGAAATATGCTTACAGAAAGAAATTGAAATAAACCAGCTAGGGCGATGGTAGCTAATCTCTGAGAAGAGATGTGGCGGCTACATGCCTATGAAATATGTTACAATGAGGCTCAAGGGCCTTTTTATTATTGAACAATAAGAGCAAACCCTAAACAACCAAAACCCTAACTTGAGGAGATGTAACGCTAAGAGTTTATGGGCCCCATTGGGGTGAGTTGGACAACCAACTTCTTGGGGTTGCGACTTGGTCATATTATCTCCATTTGACATGGTTGATAACCCATTGGAAAGATCTATTCAAGGACTACAACAAAAAAGACGATTTTAGACAGAAAATACACCACTTTCCCGTGTCCTTTTTCGGCTTTGCTGGGATTTTCTTTGCTTGCATCTTTGGCGGGTTGTCTTGGGCTGCCCTACCTTGGCTTTGTGCTTTTTTCTATGGTTTGGGGGCACCTTTACCTTGCTTTGGATTCATAGACCCAAAGTCTCGCTTCTTCTATTTAAAATTTTTCTTGACCTTAAAGAAATATTGGTATGTCGTGCCGAGCATGGAGATGTTTAGGAATTCTATTTCTTCTTGGATGTACTTGTGCAGGTAGCCACGATATTTGAGTACCAAATGCTACTCTGAATCTTTGATACCAAACCGTGTGAAGGGTATGGAAAATATTGGTAAACTCCAGCACATCTTGGTCCCTTCCCTGCCGCAGCATGGTCCACTTTATGTATTGATCCTCATAGTTTCCGACAGGGTAGTACTACTCCTTGATGGCATCTCGGAATAATTCCAAGTGGGTGAGGCTGAAAATAGTGAGCCTGTACTTTCATCCTTCTTCTTATAGTAGGTTTCCCACTAGTCCTTGACGTGGGGGGCTACTTTGAGAAGAGAAAAAATAATATTTTCCCGACTGGAAAAATCATGAACAGAAAAATAACCCTCTAGCAAATTTAACCGTTTATCGACGACATCTGCGTCTATCTAACCCTTGAATATGGGGATTTCAAAATTAAATTGTACCTTAAACGATGTGGCATTTCTAGAGTAGCTGTTGGAAGCTGATGCGTTGCTCCTGGGTAGCCGTTGAAGGATCTGGGCAAAACTTTCCATCATCACGTTCCTTTGTCACTCGAGGGCTTGTTTGAGCAAGATTTTGATAGGATCTCCTGCCCCCTCGTCTTTCTTTTCATCCGCCATGGGGGGCCATTGTGATTTGCGAGGCTAGTCTTGCAAAGGTTTAACCAGTTCAAGCCCTAACTCCTTATATCTCGACCTCGTTGGGGACATGCAAAGAAAAACAGAGAAAAAAAGAAAACTGCTCTGATACCACTGATCTGGATTTAAACAGGAATGCAACAAATTACAGAGATAACCATAAAAATAGAGATGAAGTGGAAATAATACTGTGGGGTCGTACAATGGGTATAAGTTTACTCTTGATTACATTGTCTTTTTCCTTATTTTTATGCATTTGTGCCCTGATATAGTAAGATGTAGATAAAACTCTGATGAGAAATGAATAAAATTGCTTTTGATACGGTTCGACTAAGCAAAGCTAACTTTTGTTGTTTTTATGCAGAAATTGACAAAGGGAACAATTGCTGTTCAAAATATTGAGCAACAAATGCTAAATAGGGGAAAAGGAGCACGTCTTATGTAGACAAATCAAGGAATAAATCAAGAGGATCAAGCAAGTTTGAATATTGTCGATAATAGCATTTAGTTGCAAATTCCTCAGGATCTCCTGATCCTGAGGAATCACATTTATCTCTTTTACTTCTTGATTATAAAAGGGAACTTCTTGGCCTTTTGAGGGGAATAATTTTAATATACAAAGTGTAATCTTGAAGAAGATAGTGCGTTGTAAGGACATTTGATTTTGATGATTAATACATGAATTGAGTTGCTATTCAATTGTGATATTCTGAAGTAATTAAGTAGTATTCGCTAGCGGCTTGGGCCCGGTCACTGGCGGATTCCATTGCTGTTCCTCGTGTTTTTAATTTTCCTTTATCGCAAGTTTAGTTACTCTGCTTTACAGTTTTACAGACCATTTAATTCCATTGGTGTGGAATTCATGTATGTATTTCATTACTTCTTAATTCTGTCAATCAATTTCATTTACATATGTTGTGGATTGAATTAATCATTAGGAAAGAGTTATTTCCGGTTCATTAAAAGATAGAAGTGTTATTGATTGGATTGGATGCTTTATTCCTCCGCAGTAGTTTAGAATCAGTTAGAAGAGCTCTATTATTTCTACAGTGCACTCAGTTGATGCAATTGTAATTAGAATCTCTTGATTACGATTGAGTCTTGGTTCTAATTAAGGTTGAGTTTTGATGCTTAGATAGATTATTTTCCTTGAAGTTACAAGCTTGAGGTTTATGATCTAATTCATTTACTCTTGCATTGAATTTAATAAATTATCCCAAATCATTACTCTCCATAGATATAGCATTTGCACATATTGTGTACACTCTTGTAACAGAAAGATGTACCTAGGTTGATGATTAATGTGAGTCAATTAGGAGTTTTTAAAGACACCTTATAGCGCCCAACATTTTGGCGTCGTTGCTGGGGAGAGTGTTGCCATTTCATAGAAGAGTGATGTATGTTTGATAGTTGCTATTGGGAAAGAATTGGGTATTAAAAAAGGAACTTAAGAACCTGCGTACGAGTAAGTAAAGTGCTTGCTCCCTCGCCTGCTTTTCAATGCAATTAGGTAGGAATTGAGTGTAGAAATATAAATTTTATGTTTATTTGCTGTGAAAGAATTGGGTATTTAAAAAGAAAGGTAAGAACCTACGTATGAGTAAGTAAAGTGCTTTCTCCCTTGCCCGCTTTTCAACAAAAATTGCTTAGGAATTCAAGTACAAATGAATGTTTTTATTTTTGTATGAATGGTTAAGAAGAAAAGAGCAGAAAAAGATATAATTCCTCCATCCAAATCCGAAAAATCCAAGGGATCGATGACCCTTGGACGACTAATCTTCATTGATGAAATCATAAGAAATGCTAAGTCTCAGTCATCAATAGGACCCTGAATCATTTCCACAAGAAATCGTATTGTAACCCTTCAGGTCACAAGATCACCATCTGTAGCTAACATTGAGATTCACAGCAGAACTAAAGGCTCTGAACAGAGTTTTCAAAATACTGAAAATTTGCAGTTTATCCCTTTACAAGAAGGGAATTCTTGCAACCTCCATGAAGGAGGAGGAGAAATAGGTAGTACTAAATTATCAGAACCCAAATATCCTCAAATAGTGTTTGAACAGAGGACCCCCCGTATTTCGAACCAAGGAAGTGCTGTTAAAATCATTTTACAAGTCTCGTCTAGCCCTCCTAGGAACAAATCTCTAGCTCCGGAAATCCTTGAAGAGTATTGGTATATTTTTGACCAAATGGCCAATAATCAATGATAGCCTCAAATTACATTACAATATCCTATTGTTGACACAACTACTAATGCTCCCATGAAAGCCATCCCGTTGTAGAATATTCCTACCTTTCATAGAACTTCAGAGGATCCTGATGCATTCCTTTTTGAATTTGATGTTTTATGTAGGGGTTATGATTACACTACTAACCCCCATAAACTAAAGTTGTTTCCTTCTACTATGAAGGGAGCAGCTCTAAGTTGGTTTATGGGGCTTGGTGGAGGTACCATTAACGACTGGGAACAAATGAAAACAACCTTTCTGAAAAAATACCAAGATTTTTGCCGAAGTAGAGAACTGAAGGATGAAATCAAATGGTAGCTAAGACTAACGAGACTCTTGAAGAATATGTAGAACGTTTTCAATATAATCTGTGAATATCTCCTTATGAAAATCTACCCCTGAAGTTCTTAAAACCACAATGATTAAAGGTATGAAAGACCAATGGGTAGAAACACTAAACTTAATGGGGAAAGGGGATATTTATCAAGAGGATTTTGACAATATTGTACAATTGTGTATCAGGTGTTCCAGAGGCAGTACAAGGCTGAAACCAACTGGGCACGATGCAATCACTAGAGATAATAGGACCTTAGAAGGAAGCATTACACGAGTTGAAATTGGTAATTTGCTCGAATATTTCAAGACTGATATCCTTGGAACCCTGACAACGCAATTAGATATCATGCAAGCCAAACAGAAACAGGATGAAGCAGAACAAAACCTGGCCATTTTCTGTCCACAATGTAGGAAGAAACACCATCATAGAGAATGTTTGCTAGATTTGCTTTAGAGATGCACCATTTTCACTAAGGATCATGCTACGAAAAGTTTTCCATAGCTTCCTGGGTTAAAATCGATCTTCAAGGAAGTTGAGGAGGAAGTGGAACCAATATATTTGATGAACCAACACCGTCAATGGCAAGTACGACCAACAGGTATGGCTACAGACGCTTCTTCATTCTTTCCTTCCTCACAATATAATTCTCAGCAGTATCTAGGGACAACATGGCAAAACCAACCACCCTTCTATAATTGGACACCTCAAGCCTTTTCTATGCCATCATTGCCCAATCAATCAAATTCGTCAAATTCCTCTTATCCTCCACCATTCTAGCATAGTAACCCTTATCCCTCATAATGGTCCCCTTCTACCTCAAAGAATCAGAATTGGGAACTGAATTGGCAACGATCAGTAAACCAGCCTACTGGAATAGTTCCTCCATCTCAACCAACCTTACCAGCACCTTACGCATTGCAACAAAATCCTCAATCTAATATACGACCACAACTCCCAGCCCAATGATATCCAAATCCTAACAACAGACCCATCCATTCAGTACAAATTATTGAGAGTCTGGACCCTGAAGCTAAGTCGAGAGAATGTAATGAACTTAAGTTAATATTTGGATGCATAATTACCCTAGATGAGGATAAAAATCTGCAACCTGAAATTAAAGAGACATATCTGGATAAGCCTTCGACTGTAGATAGCCAACAAACAACACAGGCAGAAGATACAGTCAGGCATAAGGATCCCGAGCAAATAATAAATTCTTCTCCCCCATTTCTAGAAAGATTGATTATACCTCGACCAATTGAATATGCTAATTTTGATCTTCTGGGAGAACTCAAGAATATCTATATAAAAATACCCCTCCTCCAGGCTATTCAAGACATTCCGATATATGCTAAAACTATTAAAGAATTATGTATAGATAAGTTTGTGAGGAAAACAAAACTAACCCCAACTATCCATGTTGTCGGAACTTTGTTTGATTTATTACTAGGCAAAGAGACACCTGTAAAATATGAAGACCCGGGAAACCCCATTGTCACAGTCCAGATAAATGGTCGCTCTTTTCCCAATGCTTTAGTTGATTTAGGGGCAGCCATTAACATCCTCACAACAACAACTTGTGAAATGATAGGCATCACAACCTTGGAACCAACAACTACCTTGCTGGAACTTGCTGACCGCTCAGTCACTAAGCTAGAAGGAACATTACCAGATGTGATGGTTTCTGTAGACACTTGGGAATATCCATCAGATTTTTTGATTATGAACCCTAGGAACTGGCTAGATGGACATCCCTTAATATTAGGAATGCCTTGGCTAGAAACACTTGATGCTTATATTAGTTGTCGGACAGGCAGTATGACCATAACCTGAGGAAATGATGTAAAGAATCTAGTCTTATATCCTCCCACTCAGTGAAGCCTAACCATTGTAAAAACTCGGAAACAACCTGTAACATATTTAATAGAAAATATTCATTCACCATTGACTGTGGCAGATGCCCTCGAATTCAAAAACCAAATAGAAGACGATGCTATTAATACTTTTATCAATCTCACTACTACGGTGTCTAATTTGAGATGTCACATGATTAAAGCAGCACTTGACAATGAGATTGAAGAAGATTCCCTGAGAGATATCAATGACCAACCAATACCAACAATAACTGTCTATAATAGCAAGCTTATCGAAATCGAGGAAGGGAAGATCCTGAACATCAATATTAATCTGAGTAACGACTAGCAACAGAAACTTATCCAAGTCCTTAGGAAATACAAGGGGGCTTTTGCATGGGACTACCTAGACATGAAAGGGATTGACCCTCGGTTATGCATGCATCACATCTACACTGAAAAGGATACACGACCCATTCGACAACCACAACGTAGATTGAATCCTCATCTAAAGGATATTGTGAAAGAAGAACTTAAAAAATTATTAGATGTGAATTTTATTTATCCTATATCTGACAGTAAATGGGTTTCACCATTAGTTGTTGTCCCCAAAAAGAATGGAAAATGGAGGATATGCATTGACTACAAAGAACTCAACAAAGCAACACAAAAAGGCCATTTTCCCCTTCCATTTATCAATCAGGTCCTAGATACACTGGCAGGTAAGAAAATATTCTCTTTCCTGGATGGCCTCAGTGGCTACAATCAAATTCAGATTGCCCCTGAAGGCCAGGATAAAACTACTTTTACCTGCCTATGGGGAATTTTCTTATAGAGTATTGCCTTTTGGATTGTGCAACACACATGCTACATTCCAAAGAGCCATACTCAGTATTTTCACAGACTTGATAAATGAAGGATTGGAGGTGTACATGGACGAATTTACACCCTACGAGGATGACTTTGATCAGGAATTACAGACATTGGAGAAAGTCCTAGAACAATGTATTGCTACTAGGCTATGCTTAAGTCATGAGAAATGTCATAAGATGATGACAAAGGGCTTGATTCTAGGTCATTACATTTCAGCAGTTGGAATTCAGGTAGATCAAACAAAGATACAGGTAATCCTCTTATTAGATACTCCCTGCACTCAAACTGAGGTACGTAGTTTTTTGGGATTTGCTAGATATTATCGTAGATTTATAAAGATTTTTTCGCAGATTGTTGCACCTTTATATGTCTTGATAGGGAATGTTGATTTTATATGGACTAATAAATGTGACACCTCCTTCACAGATCTTAAATAGTTACTATCAACAACACTAGTATTACGAGGGCTGAACTGGGATATACCTTTCCAAATTTCATCAGATGCATCATATATAGCTATTGGATCTGTTCTTGGCCAAGAAGAAGACAAGAAACCCTACACTATATATTACATCAACAAAAACCTAACTCCTGCTGAGTTGAACTATACAGTCACAGAAAAAGAGTTTCTAGTTGTTATTTATACTATAAACAAATTTAGACACTATATAACTGGATATCCTATCTTTTTGTATAATGATCGCTCTGCTATTAAATATTTAGCCAACAAACCTATCAAAAATGGAAGAGTGACAGGTTGGTTACTACTTTTGCAGGAATTTGACATAACTATAAGGGATCGACCAAGGAAGGAGAACCTGGTGGCAGACTTCCTCTCTCGAGTACCAAGAACAGACGATATAGTGGCAGTGGAGGATCAGTTCCCAGAAGAACATTTGTTTTCTATGGCCATAAAAACACCATGGTACGCAGATGTGGTGAATTACTTAGCAGTGGGAAAATTTTCCAAACATCTGACATCTAGAGAACAGAAATTGATTGTGCAACGCAACACTCGTTTCTCTTGGATTGGTGGATATATTTTCCACACAGGGGCTGACATGCACATCTACAGGTGCATCAGGGAGGATGAAATTTATGATATCTTAAAAGCTTTCCATGAATGACCTTGCAGTGGACACTTTGCAGACTGCAAAATTGGACATAAAATTCTACAAATGGGCTAATACTGGCCCACTATTTTTAAGGATGCTAAGAAATTTGTTTAGTCATGCAATAATTGCCAAAGGATGGGCCGCCCTGGGCAATCTGATGAAATGCCTCTGCATCCATAGCTGGAAGTTGAACCTTTTGAGCATTGGGCATTATATTTCATTGCGCCGATCAAACCATCATCCAACCAGAAATAATATATATTGGTCACAACAGAATATGTAACTAAGTGGGTGGAAGCAGCAACTTTACTAAGAGCAACAGAGCAAACTGTTATTAGCTTTCTTTTCGAAATTTTTGTGCGGTATGGTTTACCTAGAGAAGTGATTACTGATGGGGGGCCACAATTCATGGGTCACAAGATTGCTGCTACACTGAAAAATCATCACATTATACACAAAATTACCTCTCCGTATCACCCGCAGGCGAACAGACAGTTAGAGAGCACCAACAAAGTTATCGAAGCTATTCTAACGAAGATAGTCTTGATTGCCAGAGGCCTTGTGGGCATATTGCAAAACTTGGAGAAACACTACTGGATACTCTCCATATCGGTTGGTATTTGGGAAGGAACCCATTTTCCCCATAGAATTTGAAATACAAACACTAAGGATATCCCAAGAGGTAGGACTGGACTTAACTGAAGCCCAGGTTAACAGGTTACATCAAATAAATGAATTAAATGAAATTTGACTATTGGCTCTACAACATACTGCACTTATTCAACAATAAAGAGCCAAATGGCACGATGCCATTATTAAGAAAAAGAAATTTCATGAGGGAGACCGGGAACTTCTATATGATTCCAGGTTTCAAGACTTCACAGGCAAACTGCAGACTAGATGGCTAGGCCCTTACGAAATAAAGAAAGTACATGACAATGGCACACTTACGTTGGCCACCACTGATGGGTTTGGTTCTTCTTTTAAAGTAAATGGGTATTAGGTATGCCTCTACCAAAAACCACTTACCAAAGAATCTTTCTACCAGCCGATACGGGAGGACCCCACCATGCAAGTTTTAGCTGAAGTGGGTAATCCCTCAGTAACTTCATGATGATAATAATTATTTTTTTATTGTAAAATATGTAAATATGATTTTTGATTTGATTTGATTTTCTTTCTTTATCTTTTTTTCTTTTTTCTGCTGTTCAAACTTTTGAACAACACTTTTTTGCATGTCTTTGCTGTTCAAACTTTTGAACAACACTTTTTTTTGTGTGTATTTTTGTTGTTCAAAATTTTGAACAGCTGGTGTTCAAACTTTTAAACAAAACTCTTTTTTGCGTGTCTTTGTTGTTCAAACTTTTGAACAACACTTTTTTTTTGTGTATTTTTGCTGTTCAAACTTTTGAACAACACTTTGTGTGTCTTTGTTGTTCAAACTTTTGAACAACATTTTTTTTTGTGTATTTTTGCTGTTCAAACTTTTGAACAACACTTTTTTGCATGTTTCGCTGTTGTTCAAACTTTTGAACAACACCTTTTTGCGTGTTTAGCCGATGTTCAAACTTTTGAACAACATTTTTTTGCATGTTTAGCTGATGTTCAAACTTTTGAACAACACTTTTTTGTGTGTTTAGTTACTGTTCAAACTTTTGAACAACACTTTTTTGTATGTTTTTGCTATTCAAACTTTTGAACAACACTTTTCTTCTGTGTTTTGTTGTTCAAACTTTAGAAGAACACTTTTCTTCCATGTTTTGCTGTTCAAACTTTTTAACAACACTTTTTGTGTATTTGGTGTTGCTGTTCAAACTTTTGAACAACAATTTTTTTGCGATTATTTTGCTGTTCAATTTATTGAACAACTCTTTTTTTTGTGTTATTGCTTCTCAACCCCATTTTGTTTTCTTTTCATGGTATGAAGTACACTACTTCCATGAGGGAAAGAAGTATGGATCCTATAGAAGGGAGTTAATACTATTGACGTTATGATCTTCAACAGGGCAACCTCTTGATGATAGATTCTTTTCAAGAAAAGGGACACAGTTATTTATATACTACTCTACTGCATTGTTTTCTGCTGTAACTGATACTGATGAATCATCTTGAATACCGTACTGGTTCTACTTCTCTTGGTTATAAACTTCTCTGTCTATAATAAATAAGATTATATATTATATATATATATTAATAATATATATTATTATATATATATATATATATATATATATATATATCTATATATATATATATATATTCAACTTTTTCTGCCATCCTTGATCTTAAGGAGTATTAAGCCTCCCTCTATTTATCATAAAAATATGTAATAATAGCAAAATTTTGTTTGTAGATGGAGGATAGGGGTGCTCATTAAGAGCCAACCTACCATGTTCATATGGATGTAACAAAGTGGCATTCCCACTATGGCCACCACACCAAGGTTATGATCCATTGGACAACTAGAATATCCTTGGAACATGAGGTCTCATCACAAGCTGACCTGATCACTTTTGCTACATCCTAGTGAATGATAATTTGGTCATCTGGTTACCATGCCAGCACACTGATCTCTTTTATAGAACATCAATGGACTTTTCCACTTATAAATTGAGGATCCTGGCTCATAAGGGTTAAAAAGCAACCCTGCTGAGGCTATGGATGCTTGCTGGTAGCAAAGGATTTTCTTATGGTATTGAAGTGATATTTTAACGTAAATAATCATTATAATACCCTCTTCTTATTCTTTCTTTTTCAGAGAAATTATTTCCTTCATTTTTTTTAGAACCTTTATGCATGATGTTAGCACCTAAATCTACCTCAGGCTGAAGGAAGGTAAAATTCAAGGTAACCACAAACCACTCTCAATCTGGTAGCTAGCCCTACCAGAACAGGAGAGGGCTCTCTGCGGGTCACACTCAGTGAATAGATGAATGAAAAGGACTGAGATGACTTTCAAATGAACTATTTATCTTAAGCTAGTAAGTGGAAATGAATATAAGGAGTGTTTTTTGTGAATGATTGTGTTTCTGGGATGTTATGGGACCACTCGACTTCAATGAACAGAGAACTTAACATGAAGGCACATATTATTTCGTGAGGCAAGGTAGGATGAAAGCATAGCAATTTAATTTTAAAATATGGCGGAATGGAAAGATTGATTAAGAAGGTGAAAAGGGCATGGGTGACATGAATCCTTTTCAACAGAAGAATGGACATTGTACATGAAATTTTCCCACAGGTAGAGCAATAAAATTGGATTCTACCTGATCTCACTCGAAAAATCTCACCAGAAATGAATATGAAATGAAACTATGGAACATAACAAAGAAATGGAGAGGTCGATCAAGAAGGTGAAAAGGGCATGGGCAACATGAATCCTTTTCAACAGAAGAATGAAACACTGCACATGAAATTTTCCCACAGGTAGAGCAATAAAATTGAATTCTACCTGATCTCACTCAAAAAATTTCACTAGAAATGAATGCGAAATGAAATACAAAACATAACAAGATACATATTGAACATAAGAGAAACACTTGCACACTCACAACCACAAGAATCTCATGAAACAGAGCCGCTGCCTTTCATTAATTCTTCTTGTAAAAATATACAATGCAGAAACAAAGTTTCTTTCCCACAGTCTCCCAAAAGTTACAGCCAACCCTTTGCAAATAACTTGCATACAATATATAGAATGTGTGAGGAAGAGATAGAACGCCCAGGGGTTGGGAAGTTACTCAAATCATTTCGAAATGGAGATGGAGAGCCAACTATCAGCTACAGGTGCAACGCTCTCAAGCATGACATTTGGTTGGGGTGACCCTTTGCATTCTTTTTCCAGTTGGATGGATGCCCATCTGGAGAGAAAACTCTTTAAATGCCACTTTTGGTGCCAAAAAACCGAAGTGTAGATGACCGGGCCCACTTGGAGAAGTCACGACCCGAAATTTTGTGAAAGGGGAGCAAATTGGCAATTTTTTCTTTGTGTGTCGTGCCATTTTCTCTGTGCGTCGTGCTACTTTGGGGTCTATTTTGGGGCACTTGCAGGTGTCCTAAATGTGCTCAAATGGGCTTGTTGGAAAGCCTGTCCTATCTGCTTTCTAACCCCACTGGAATTTTTGAATTTGGTGCTCATTTGCCCCTCCCAATATTCATTCTCCCAAGACGGCTTTTTGTGTGTCAAAAAAGTGGCATAGAGGCCATTTTTGGGTGTTTTTTGACCTTTAGGAAGCCCAAATCTTGTCAAAATTTCTTGCCCGGACACCAGTAGTCGTATTTTTCGATGCTAAATCCAAATATGCAACCCATTACTCATTTTGAGCTCTAGAATTTTAGCATCACGCCGGTGGCGCGGCGCACAGGGAGGAATTTTCTATTTTGTGTCCAAAAATTTGCTTGTGTCCAAAATTTGCGCAAATTTTTTGAAATTTGGGCTGGATTTTCCCTATGAAGTGCTATGCTGTGCCAAGAAAGCCTCAGCCAAGATTCGAAGCCAATCTTTCTCCTTTGCCTCCTTTGCCTCCTTTGTTGCTTTGCTCAATTTTGCCTTTAGGCTCCTGATTCTTACTTTGGAGCTCATGTTTCGGGCCTGGTAGTGATGAGTCATGCACCTCAGCATGTCTTTCTCCCTGTTAGCTTTATCCAACCATTGTTCCAAGTGTAGATTGACCCGCTTCAACCAAGACTGACGGTCATTGTTGATCTTTTGCTCCAAGGGAGTGAGCTCGATCCCTCTCTGCTGGACAGCTTGTCGATTTTCACGGATGCTTTGCAGCTCCATGATCGTCTCTTGGTCTTCAAGCTATTTGTTTCTCTGCTCTAGATATTTGATGACCCATCTGGCCCTCTTGAAATTGAGTATCAAGTCTTTGATTTCTGTGTCTTACTCCTGAATAATCATCCTAAGTTTGGCATTCTCTGCCTCTGTCTCTTCATCTGGAATGAGGATGACACCGGTCCCTTGTGCACCTGATGGCTCACCCGAAGGCCCCTCCTCATGCATTGGCTCCTTACCTCTGTCCTGTTCCTGTGTCGTCGATGCCGGAAGTGAGGCCCCTTCCACCCTAGGTGGAGATAGCACTCGCTTTGCTGCTGCGAACAATGGTCTACTACCCTTCTGGTATGTGATGTATACTGGCATGGTGGCAGTCTCATGGTGCTCAAGCTGATGTGAAGGACCCCCCTCCTTATGCTTTGCCTCTGACACCACCGGTGGAGCACCGAAGAAATCACGGGAGATAAAGTCCTCTCAAGCAATACCCTACAATCCTAACTGATGGTCCACCAAAATCCGGATGAGAGCAAAATGGTAGACACTGTTTAGCTGCTGTTGAGGGGTCTTGCGCTGCATGAAGTTTTTCATTTTCTCAATGTTATTGAAAATGAAAAATGGGAGGCTCATTATTTGCACCCGAGTGAAGTGCATTAGCAACCTTATGTGATATGCGTAAAGGCGTGAAAACCTCCCCTCGCAACTGAAATACTTCATGATCAATCTCATGAGTGGGGCATACTCATCTCTCAAAAATATGAATGGAAAAACTCTGGTGAGCTGGCTCAAGAAGCTGTTCTTGATGTAAGGCTCATAATGATGCCTCTCCACCTTCTTTTTCTTATGCCAATGCTCTCCAACGTTCGGTATTCCTGTTGCCACTGATATGGTCTCTGGTGTCAAGGTGAAAGTGACCCCATCTAGGACAGATTAACCTCCCTATAAATGAAGTGTGAAAAGGCGGGCCAACTCATGATGGACTCTGACATTTTCCACCCTTTGACAAAATTCATAACATGCCAAGTGTTGGAAACAAGACATGGCGAGTGGGCATGCCTGCAGCTCAGTGAGGGTGTTTGGATCATCTCTAAGATGTCTTCCACTCTGGTGATGTCTCCTATGGGCCCTCTCTCTTGAAGATGTGCCACTGTGGGTCCCCTCCTCATACTCTGATGAATTTTCTGATGCCATTACTGCTGCTTGTATCCTGAATTTTATGCTGCCTTCTGAATCTAATGAAACTGATAGCTGCTTTGAAAATCTGTCACCAAGGGGACAATTAAAATAGGGAGTGTTAGGAGGGGAATGATGAAAGGGAAATAGGGATTTAAAAGTAGACATTTATCAGGGATTTGGGAGTGTTTTTTGGGTATGGTATTGATGGGGTAGGGTTTGAATTTATTTTGGTAGGGTTTTAGCTTTTTGAGTCATAGGAGGAGGGGGAAAAAGGAAGATGATTACAGTGGTGTTAGAGTAACGATAAGGGGAAAAGAATGCAGGAAAAATAGAAATAGGGGTAGGGTAGGAGAATATTTTGACAACACCATTACTATGGAAAAAACTCTGGGAGCCTGATCTCTTTGTGTCTTCTTTAGTTTACTAAAAAAAACTTTAGCCTTAGATCTATACTCTTTAAAATCATGGTATTTTTCTCAAGTTTCATGCCAAGAGTGAAGGTAATTTGTCTACCTTTGAAGTTTGATAGGCATTCAAAAAATTTTTATAGGCAAATTTGTGGTTTTTGGGCTTTATATCTCTGTGCGCCGCATGAACTGCCCAGTGCACTGCGCGCTCTGAGTGCGCGCTGCCAGTGGCATTTTTACACTGCGAACTGGCTCCCAATGCGCCGCGCACAATGAGTGCGTCACGCTACCCTATGTGACTTGGCATTTGGCCATAGAAACCATGACTGCATCTGAAAAATCAACTTTTGCGTTTTTGGAAAATTTTGTCATAAATGACCTTATTTGACTTTTCTTCAAGGCAAAGTTTTGAAAAAGAGTCGATGTCTCTTCAGTTGATGATGAAGCTTTCTGGACCATAGCTGTATAAAGTCTCCCCTTGGCCTGCATGGCTTGTTCTAGAAATGTTTTTTCACAAACCAGTTTGATGGTTTCCTAGACACAAACATAAAAATTGACTTTGTCCTGTAATATGACCAAACCTTGACCATCATGAATTTCAGTGATTATGGACCAAGACCTGAACCAGCATGGGCCAGACATGAGGGAAACTTACTAGTATGAATTTCTCCATTAGGTCATGGCATGTCCCTAGCGAAATGCAACTGGAAGAGTGGAGCGGGACACCTAATCATGAAATGCATAAAGAGTTTTGATCCCTGACGGAGGACCTGACCAGGCCGACTCTAACATTGGCTCCAATGGGGGATGGTAGCTCCTTGTAGGTGCCAAGAACAACAGATCTCTGGAGGAGCTAGACAGTGCCTTTTTTTGTCCATTGGGCCATGGAGTCATAATCTTGGTAAACAGTACGGGACTCTGATTTATTTATAAAACAGAAAGACCAAAAGACTTACTCAAATGTGACATTAAAATAACTCAAAAACTGACTTTACAGACTAGACCCAAATTGAAAAAATGGTATTTACAATGACAGTGGAAGCAACATTCATAGATCAACAATGATATTGTTTGAGCAGCCGACCATTGATCGGCCCTCCTGGACAATCTTCTCCATTTATTTCCTTCAGAAGAAAGGCATTCTGACCCCTGTAAGCTGCGATCTTGAAAGGGCCTTTCCACAGATTTTCTAACTTTCTGTGCTTGCCTTTCTCTTCATTTCTTGCATCCCATTTCGGCACTATATCATCCACTTGAAATCTATCCATCTTTGCCTTTCTATCATAATTTTTTTTTATTTTCTCCTGCAATTTGGATGTGTTCTTGAAGACTTCTTCTCTTGTTTGCTGCAAGTGGATCATTTGATTCATCCTCCTTTGCATGGGATCTTCCTCACTGCCAACCTCCTGAAGGAGTTTGACCACCGAGGCAGCAAGAGAAGCGGGAAATACCGTGTCCACTCCATAAACAAGCTCAAATGGTGACATACCAATGGACTTTTTGTGAGTGATCCGATCTTCCCAAAGCGCATGGACCAACCTCTTGTTCCATCTTTTCTTATTTACTTCCAACAGCTTCTTGATGATGTTGACCAAAGATTTATTTGAGGATTCTGCCAACCCATTTCCTTGCTAATGATAGGCAGTTGAATGACCCAAAATTATGTGATACAAAATTCTACCATCCTTTTTTATTTAAACGCTGATGCATTATCAATGCTTAATTTGTTAGGACAACCAAAGTGAGACAATATGTTATTTCCGAGAAATGAAATGATTACCGTGTCCGTCGCTTGTTTGGTAGGGGCTGCCTCCATCCATTTTGTGAAATAGTCCGTCGCTGTAAGAATCCACCTATGCTGTCCGGAAGAGGCGGGATGAATTTATCTAATGAAATCTAATCCCCACTGCTAGAAGGGAGCACTCACTTCAATAGGCTTAAGTGGCAAAGGCTGTAATTTCAGTTTCCCTTCAAAAATCTGACATTTATGACAACGCTTGACCATCTTATGTACATTGGCAAACAAAGTAGGCCAGTAGTATCTTGCTCTCAAAGTCTTGTTTGCTGTTGACTTCTAATAAAGATGACCTCCACATTCTTCGACGTGGAAATCATCCATGACATTTTTTGCCTCCTCTTCCACTAGACAATTTAACAAAATGCCACTGGGGTCTTTCTAATATAGTGCAGAATTTAAGATGCAAAACTTTGTAGCCTTCAATTTGAGTGTTCTCGCTTTGTTTCTAGTCATGCCAGGCGGTGATGATAGATTTTGCAGCACATATATTATATCAGAATACCATGGGGACAACACAAACATTTTGAATACCTGAATTGATGTTCCTTCCTCATTATCATCGGTCAGGGCAGCGATCAGATTTATGTCCAATGCATGCAAATTTGATTCAGCCATTAGCTTCGCCAACCCCTGTCCTTTGATCAGCTTTGTAGGCTTTATCTCCACATCGTATTCTAGCAAGGCTACAATCCATTTGCCTCTTCTCCCTTCCGGATCGGTCTGTACCGAAACATCTTTTACAGCAGTATTAACAACATAGGCCAGAATGTGAGAATGTAGGATATATACCCAGAAATCCTTCAATGCTTTCACCAATGCCAGGGCTTGCTTCTCAATGATGTTATATTTTAAAGCTGCGTCTCTTATAGCTCTGCTGAAAAATGCAATGGGTCTTTCATGACCCTCTCTCTTCTGCAATAATATTGTAGCCATAGTATGCTCCAAAGCAAAAGAAAATACTATGAAATCCCGAGTATAGTCCAGGATTACTAGAACTGGAGCTGAAGAAAGGGCCAATTTGACCAAGTTGAAATATTTTACCACCTCATCTGTCCATTTCACTTGGCTGTCCTTTTTAAGCATGTTGGTCATTTCTTTCAAGTGTTCTGCAAGATTGGGTATGAAACAACGCGGAAAATTCATCTTACCATTGAATGATTGTATTTCCTTTTTGATCCTGGGCAGATCGATTTGCTGAATTTCTTGCACACGTGCTGGGTCTATATGAATGCCATCCTTTGAAATGATGTGCCCAAGTAATTTTCCTTCTTCCATGGCGAACAAGCTCTTTTTAGGATTCAGCGATAGACCATATTTCCTGCATTTTTGAAAGACAATTGTCAGGTGATGCATGTGTTCTTCATCAGACTTTGAAAACACCGTCAAGTCATCCAAGTACACCACCAAAAACACCTCCTTCTCATTTGCAAATGCCAAGTCCATTTCCCACTGAAATGTGGCACCTGCATTCTTTAAACCTAATGGCATTTTGGCATAGTGAAAGGTACCACATGGAGTGGTGAATGTTGTCTTGTCTCTATCATCTTCATGGACGGAAATTTGGTTATATCCGTAATAACCATCAAGCAGTGACAAACGAGATGCCCCCACTACTCGCTGAAGTATATGGTCCATCTTGGGCAGCGGATAGTTGTCCTTCAATGAGACCTTATTTAGATTTCTGAAATCAATGCATAGGTGGATTTCACCGGTCTTCTTATGTACATGCACTAATTTAGATATCCAATCTGAAAATCTAATGGGCACAATGATACCTAATTTGTACAACCTATTTACCTCTTTTTCGATGGATGGCAGCGACTTTGGATTTATCCTCCTCAGCTTTTGTCTAAATGGTTTTTGGTTGGGCTTGATAGGTATCGTATGTTGAATGATATTTGTATCATAGGTCTTTAAATTAGAATAATCCCAAGCAAATACATATGAAAATGAAGCCATCAAACTGATATATTTGTCTTTAATCTTTGGCGGTAATGCTTTAGAAAATTTTACCAACTTTGGATTGGCAGTTGTACCGATGTTGACCTCTTCTACACCCTTTTTTGTTGGTTGCAATGTTGGCTTGCGGGCCATATCATCCTGATCAAAAAGTTCTTCTAGAGGTATCAAGCCTTTAGGAATGATGTTATTCTTCAGCTGCAATACGTCCATTTGATTGATCTGCACTTCATCTATACCATTCCCTTTGTCTTCCTCATTTTCCACATCGATTGAGGTTTCTTCAAACTTGCCTTTGTTGAGCAGAAAATCTTCAATCTCCTCGTCATCTTGGAACACTTGCCAATGTCGCTGATTGTCTGGAATGGTTGGACGATGCTTGACATGGATTTCAAATTTATTGCTGGAGTTCATGGGGATCTTCAAGCTACTCGCTGCCTTGGCAAGAGCATCAGCAATACTATTTTGTATACGAGGCACACATGTCAAGGTGTATTCTAAAAATAACTTCAAGATGTCTAAAACTGCATTAGGATATGCCCGCATCCTAGGATGTTTTGCTTGATACTCACCTCTGACCTATTTTATTACCAACTCGGAGTCGCCATATACCGAAATCCTTTTTGCATTTAGTTTTCTAAGAATCTTCAGGCCAACAATCAGAGCTTCATATTCAGCTTCATTATTTGAACGTTCAAAGGCCAGCTTGTAAGAGCAAACTCTCACACTGCTAGGCACTTTGTTTGGGGTGGAGAAAGGACTTCGTACCCAAATACCAATATGAGCACCATCATTCCCTACTTCTCCATCGAAATCCATAGTCCACAAGCCTTCTTCCTCCTCTTGTAAGTGCTGAAAATATGTTTGTTGTGCTTTTTCTGCTTGCTGTCCATCGTTTTCAGCCGATTGCCCAATCTTTTGCTGCTTTTCTTGTCCTTCTCTCTTCAAGATTTCTCTGAAATTTTTTGTTATTTCCGGAATGTCGTCTGCTTCTACCATATGACTATCTATCTCATTTAAAATATCTGAAAACAAAACAAAAGACTCTAAATCTGTATGTACATAGTTAATGGGATGATTTATCGGTTTCTCCTTGCTTGTGATCATATATTTCATCTTTTGTTCCCGATATAACTTCCTCATTTGTCCAAACATCGGGATTGTTGCATAGGAGAAATCTAGCTGTAGTGTCCCTTTCAATTTTACTACCCAAGACCTGGAAAGAAGCATGCCAAACCTTAGAGGAATATCTGCTACCACCACATCCATCAGGACATTTTTCATAGGAAGCTGATCCAAACTCACAACCAAGTATTTGATGAGACCTATACATCTTACTATGCTGGAATCGAATGAATAGAGATCATGATATTGTTGAGTGATATCCAGACCAAGCTTATCCATGATAGCCTTGGGCATGAGATTGTGAGAAGCTCCGGAATCGAACATGGCATTATGTAAAATGAAATCATGCAACCTCAAACTGATGTAGAAAGGTGGCACCTTGTTGTCATGAGACTCGCCATTTGATGCTAGTCCAAAAATCATTTCAAGCTGATCCTCTTCTACATTTACCATGTCGGACATTGGGTCCCAATTCAACATTTTAGAAATCTGTCCTTTATAACTGCTGTTCTTCATTACTTCAGTCAAGGGGATGGAGACCTTTAACTTAGAAATCTCGTTCTCTAGGCTAAAAGTGGGAGTTTTTTCTACCTCCTTGATTGGGATATCTTTCCTTTCCTCTTCCTTGGAGGTGGCAGGTTGCTGTGATTGTTCTGTAGGTTTTGATTTGTTGCTCTCCGGACCAACTACCTCCTTTCCTTTTGTTTGTGTAGCTGATGAATCATTCTTTGTTTTTTCACCCTCCCTCTTTTCCTGAATTGGTATGGTTGACACATCTCTATTTCTAAGTGAATATCATTGTTGTTGTGCAGACATAGCATTCATATAACCCCTTTGATATTCTTCTGATTCTTCTTCCAACATAGTGTTGCTAGCTAGAATAAAATCAGTGTCTTGGTGTGTAGCTGAATTCACTCCACATTCTTCTTCTTCGGTAATGTAAGTAGGCAACTCATCTAGAATAAAGAGATGGTTTTCTTCACCTATTACATTCCCGTCCTCGTCTCACTCTAGTCCATGAACACAATTCTGCTGCAAAGGTGTTTGCACTAGCTGTTGTGCAGTCTACTCTTGAGTTCGCTGATCTCTCTGTCTTATCCTATACTGTGGCTGCTGCTGACCACGAAAGTTAGGATTTCTCACTTGTGATTCTGGCTTGTCAAGTTTTACCCTTTCAAGCATCTGCTCTACCTTTTTGAGAAGCTGATCCATTGTAGAAGATTCTTCTTTCACAATGGTTTTCTTCTCTGCTTTCGCTCTAGCTCTTTTGGACAACAGGTTCACCTCAACGCTGACCACAATTCTCTGCATGTCTTCCATTGTGGCCGGTTCCCTTTCTCTCAATTGATGAGCCATATCAGCATCAAAACCATCTAGGAATTTCACCATGGCTAGTCCCATGGGTGGCCTTAGATCATCTGGAATTTCATTGTACACTGTATTGAATCTCATGCAATAATCTTGGATTGACTCACCATCGTTTCTCTTGATTTTCTCGTATTTAGACAGAATTTGAAGAGGGTTCTTTTTCACTTCCTAGTGGTTCAATAATTGTCTATGTAGGTCTGCCAAGATGGCGATACGTGCAGCCGATAAACATCTGAATCATTTCTTCACCTCACCTACAAATGTTTGTACAAAGAGCCTCATTAACACGTTCTCCACATTGACATCATAAAGTTCACAGAAGTCTGTCATTCGCTCCACGTGTTGCTGCGCAGTAATGCCGCTAGGAGAGCCATCAAAGAATGGGATTTTTATTTGGTAATCAGCGGGCATATCATCTAGAACTTGGGGTAGAACAAGGGGTACAAAACATGCAACCATCATTCTTGGTGGATTTGGCCTTGGAGGTGTTGGAGGAGTGTGCACGGTTTGCAAGGGGCTTGCAATTGGATTTTGGAGCAGTGTCGTAATGTAATTATCAATTAATCTATTAGCTCTCTTTGTTTCGAGGTCTACAAGAAATTGCGGATTGGGGACAGTATAATCAACAACCCTTTCGGATTTAGACTCAAACAATGATATCTCGAACCGTTCGTCAAACACAAGCTCTTCAAGATACTCAAAAATGTCGGGACATGAATGGGATTTGAACACGGGAGTTATGGTGCTCCCTTGACGAAGGATTCTGGGGATAAAATTGGGGTTTTCGAAGATATGAGGAGGATCCGGGTCTGGATTGGCTCTGGTATATAGTCTTGAAGCCAGCGTGCTATTGAGAAAAATCACAGGACACAACCAACTTGCTCAACCTTTCCAATCCTAAGCTCATCATCCGGGAGCTTAAAATTATTAAGAAACATGGGGATTTGATTTTAAACTTAGTCTTCCCCAGTATGGTCGCCACTATGTTAGCACCTAAATCTGCCTCAGGCTGAAGAAAGGTAAAATTCAGGGTAACCACAGACCATGCTCAGTCTGGTAGCTAGCCCTACTAGAACAGGAGAGGGCTCTCTCCAGGTCACACTCAGTGAATAGATGAACGAAAAGGACTGAGATGACTTTCAAATGAACTATTTATCTTAGGCTAGTAAGTGGAAATGAATATAAGGAGTGATTTTTGCGAATGACTGTGTTTCTGGGATGTTATGGGACCACTCGACTTCAATGAACAGAGAACTTAACATGAAGGCACATATTATTTCATGAGGCAAGGTAGGTTGAAAGCATCACAATTTAATTTTAAAATATGGCGGAATGGAAAGATTGATTAAGAAGGTGAAAAGGGCATGGGTGACATGAATCCTTTTCAACAGAAGAATGGACACTGTACATGAAATTTTCCCACAGGTAGAGCAATAAAATTGGATTCTACCTGATCTCACTCGAAAAATCTCACCAGAAATGAATACGAAATGAAACTATGGAACATAACAAAGAAATGGAGAGATCGATCAAGAAGGTGAAAAGGGCATGGGCAACATGAATCCTTTTCAACAGAAGAATGAAACACTGCACATGAAATTTTCCCAGAGGTAGAGCAATAAAATTGAATTCTACTCGATCTCACTCGAAAAATTTCACTAGAAATGAATGCGAAATGAAATACAAAACATAACAAGATACATATGAAACATAAGAGAAACACTTGCTACACTCACAACCACAGGAATCTCATGAAACAGAGCCACTGCCTTTCATTAATTCTCTGTAAAAATATACAATGCAGAAACAAAGTTTCTTTCCCACAGTCTCCCAGAAGTTACAAGCTAACCCTTTGCAAATAACTTGCATACAATATATAGAATGTGTGAGGAAGAGATAGAACGCCCAGGGGTTGGGAAGTTACTCAAATCATTTTGAAATGGATGTGGAGAGCCAACCATCAGCTACAGGTGCAGCGCTCTCAAGCATGACATTTGGCTAGGGTGACCCTTTGCATTCTTTTGCAACTTGGATGGATGCCCATCTGGAGAGAAAACTCTTTAAATTCCACTTTTGGTGCCAAAAAACCGAAGTGTAGATGACCGGTCCCACTTGGAGAAGTTGCGACCCGAAATTTCGCGAAACGGGAGCAAATTGGCAATTTTTTCTCTGTGCGCCGTGCCATTTGCTCTGTGCGTTGCGCTACTTTGGGGCACTTGCAGGTGTCCTAAATGTGCCCAAGTGGGCTTGTTCGAAATACTGCCCTATCTACTTTCTAAGCCCACTAAAATTTTTGAATTTGGTGCTCATTTGCCCCTCCAAATATTCATTCTCCCAAGACTGCTTTCTGTGTGTCAAAAAAGTGGTAGAGAGGCCATTTTTGGGTGTTTTTTGACTTTACAAAGCCCAGATCTTGTCAAAATTTCTTGCTCGGACACCAGTAGTCGTATTTTTTGATGTTGAATCCAAATATGCAAGCCATTCCTCATTTGGATCTCTAGAATGGCGCGACGCACAGGGAGGAATTTTCTGTTTTGTGACCAAAAATTTGCTTGTGTCCAAAATTTGCCCAAATTTTTTGAAATTTGGGTTGGAGTTTCCCTATGAAGTGTTATGCTGTGCCAAGGAAGCCTCAACCAAGATTCGAAGCCGATCTTTCTCCTTTGCCTCATTTGCCTCCTTTGTCGCTTTGCTCAATTTTGCCTTTAGGCTTCTGATTCTTGCTTTGGAGCTCATGTTTCGGGCCTAGTAGTGATGAGTCATGCACTTCAGCATGTCTTTCTTCCTGTTTTATCCAACTGCTGTTCCAAGTGTAGATTGACCCGCTCCAACCTAGACTCACGGTCGTTTTTGATCTCTTGCTCCAAGGGAGTGAGCTCGATCCCTCTCTGCTGGACAACTTGTCGATTTTCACGGATGCTTTGCAGCTCCCTGATCGTCTGTTGGTCTTCAAGCTATTTGTTTCTCTACTCTAGATATTTGATGACCTATCTGGCCCTCTCGAAATTGAGTATCAAGTCTTTGATTTCTGTGTCCTACTCCTGAATAATCATCCTACGTTTGGCATTCTCTACCTCTGTCTCTTCATCTCAAATGAGGATGACACCAGTCCCTTGTGCACCTGATGGCTCACCTGAAGGCACCTCCTCATGCATTGGCTCCTTACCTTTGTCCTATTCCTCTGTCGTCGATGCCGAAAGCGAGGCCCCTTCCACCCTAGGTGGAGATAGCACTCGCTTTGCTGCTGCAAACAATAGTCTACTGCCCTTCTGGTATGTGATGTATACTGCCATGGTGGCAGTCTCATGGCGCTCAAACTGATGTGAAGGACCCCCCTCCTCATGCTCTGCCTCTGACACCACCGGTGGAGCGCCAAAGAAATCACGGGAGATAAAGTCCTCCAAAGAAATACCCTATAATCTTAACTGATGGTCCACCAAAATCCGGATGAGAGAAAAATGGTAGACACTGTTTAGCTGCTGTTGAGGGGTTTTACGCTGCATGAATTTTTTCATTTTCTCAATGTTGTTGCAAATGAAAAATGGGAGGCTCATCATCCGCACCCGGGTGAAGTGCATGAGAAACCTGATGTGATATGCGTAAAGGCATGAAAACCTCCCCTCGCAATTGAAATACTTAATGATCAATCTCATGAGTGGGGCATACTCATCTCTCAAAATTCTGAATGGAAAAACTCTGGCGAGCTGGCTCAAGCAGCTATTCTTGATGTAAGGCTCATAATGATGCCTCTCCACCTTCTTTTTCTTATGCCAATGAACTCCAAAGTTCGGTATTCCTGTTGCCACTGATATGGTCTCTGGTGTCAAGGTGAAAGTGACCCTAGCTAGGACAGATTGACCTCCCTATAAATGAAGTGCGAAAAGGTGGGCCAACTCATGATGGATTCTGACATTTGCCACCCTTTGACAAAATTCATAACATGCCAAGTGTTGGAAACAAGACATGGCAAGCGGGCATGCCTGCAGCTCAGTGAGGGTGTTTAGCTCATCTTTAGGATGTCTGCCACTCCGGTGATGTCTCCTATGGGCCCTCTCTCCTGAAGATGTGCCACTGTGGGTCCCCTACTCATACTCTGATGAATTTTTTGATGCCATTACTACTACTTGTATCCTGAACTTTATGCTGCCTTCTGAATCTAATGAAACTGATAGCTGCTCTAATAATCTGTCACCAAGAGGATAATTAAAATAGGGAGTTATAGGAGGGGAATGATGAAAGAGAAATATGGATTTAAAAGTAGACATTTATCAGGGATTTGGGAGTGTTTTTTGGGTATGGTATTGATGGGGTAGGGTTTGAATTTATTTTGGTAGGGTTTGGGCTTTTTGAGTCATAGGAGAAGGGGGAAAAAGGAAGATGATTACAGTGGTGTTAGAGTAACGATAAGGGGAAAATAATGCAGGGAAAATAGAGATAGGGGTAGGGTAGGAGAATACTTTGACAACACCATTATTGTGGCAAAAACTCTGGGAGCCTGATCTCTTTGTGTCTTCTTTAGTTTACTAAAAAAAAAATTTAGCCTTAGATCTATACTCTTTAAAATCATGGTATTTTTCTCAAGTTTCATGCCAAGAGTGAAGGTAATTGGTCTACCTTTCAAGTTTGATAGACATTCACAAAAATTTTAAATGCAAATTTGTGGTTTCTGGGCTTTATATCTCTGTGTGCCGCACACATTGCCTAGTGTGCTGCGCGTTCTGAGTGCGCCGCGCCAGTTGCATTTTTACACTGCGAACTGGCTCCCAGTGCGCTGCGCACAATGAGTGCGTCGCGCTACCCTGTGTGACTTGGCGTTTGGCCATAGAAACCATGACTGCATCTGAAAAATCAACTTTTGCGTTTTTGGAAAATTTCGTCATAAATGACCTTATTTGAATTTTCTTCAAAACAGAGTTTTGAAAAAGAGTCGATGTCTCTTCAGCTGATGATGAAGCTTTCTGGACCATAGCTGTATAAAGTCTCCCCTTGGTTTGCATGGCTTGTTCTAGACGTGTTTTTTCACAGACCAGTTTGATGGTTTCCTAGACACAAACATACAAATTGACTTTGTCCTGTAATATGACCAGACCTTGACCATCATGAATTTCAGTGATTATGGACCAAGACCTGAACCAACATGGGCCAGACATGAGGGAAACTAACTAGTATGATTTTCTCCATCAGGTCATGGCATGTCCCTAGTGAAATGCAACTGGAAGAGTGGAGCGAGACACCTAATCATGAAATGCATAAAGAGTTTTGATCCCTGACAAAGGACTTGACCAGGCCAACTCTAATACATGAGATAATGTTTTTTTTTATGAATCATATCATTCCCAACGAAGATACCATCAGTAGAGCATATTTTTGGCATATTGCTGTCCTTTTTCGCATAACCTATCATCAACCCAAAGAGTCTTATCTTTATTCATAACTACCTTTATACACTCCACTCTCATTATAACCATACCTCTTGCTGTCCCGTCATTGATATGCGTACTCTGTCTCAATTACTGTCGTACCCTTCACCCTCTTGCCTTGCTGTCAGAACAACACATCCCTGTCTATTCGGTCATAGGCAACCTCTCATTTGAAGGAGGGGGAGGACTCCCATTACACCCTTGCATGCACTATATTTATTTTATTGGATTTCATATGTTGCTATGGTATCCCATGATTAAATGACATGTGGCAATATGATACCCTCTAATAAATAATATTAATTCTCATGAAAATGCCACTCAACATCATGAAACTTAGCCATTACATTTGCTTGTTGTTCTATCTCACCATTACTGTTCTCTGCTGCATGTTTCTTGCTATCACTGTTCTCTGCTGTGTTTTTCTTGCCTATTAATCTTTCGAAATTGTAGGAATAATTTGAGCATTATGGGTGGAAAATCAGTGCGCTGAGAACCTTTAGTATTGGAAATTTTGGAGAGATTCAGGGAGATTCTGGTGCATGTAGGATGGATGTCATACTTCACCAAGCTTCAGGCCCCTAACAGTGAAGTTTCTATCGAATTCTTACAACATTTACGGAATGGGCAATCCATGGTGAAAGGAAGAAGAATCACAGTATCAAAAGCTGTGATAGCTTAAGTATCTGGGCTGTCGGCGGAAGGAAATGTATGGCCTAAAAATCATGTAATTTTGCAAGATACGGTGGATATTTTTAGATATGCATACGAAGAATTAACCAGAAAAGGCAAGGGCATTCAACCATCTTCTCTGGGAGAACCATGGCGTGAGTTGGCAAGTGTTGTCTAGAGGTATATTACTTGTGATGGACGACGAGATGTGGTAAGACCACGACAACTCAAAATCTTAGCTATTTTAAAACAAAAGCTCACTCTTAATCTGCCATCTTTCTTGAACTCATTACTGCATGATACCGTTGATAGAATAAGATGGGCTAGGCACCCTAAAACTATAGTTAGCCACCATGGTTTGATTAGAATAGTTGTTAGCCATAATCTTGTTCAACAAAACTTATCTTGGGATGGTCTCATAGTGCCTCTAGAGATTAGTCAAGATCCTGTAATCCAAAACTCTACAATCTTGGAAATTAGCTAGCAGAGCTTGGTTCCGAAGAGGAAAAGGACTGCTCATTCAAAAATTGAACCCCATAAGCGCAGGCGGTCTGCAAGGTTAAAACTAGCCTAGAGGATGTCTATAAATCCTCAAGATAGTTCCGAACGACCAACGAATCCATCTAGACCAATTAGTGTACAGGACTCTGAGTCAGAACCAAAGGAATAATGCAATTTTGAGCCAGAACTAGAAGAAAAGGATAATTCAAAGCCCGAGCTTGAGGATGAGTGCAATTCTGAAGCTAAACAAGGGGTAGAATGTCATTTTGAATCAGAACTGAAGAAGATGCCAATTCAGAACAAGAACCCGAAGAAGAACATAAGTCAGACTCAGAACAAGAGGGAGCACAACATTTCGATGATGAACTGGGAAATGAAGCATGACCTCCTCAAAAACCACCTATGAACCCCCAAGATGATCTTTTGCATGATTTTGAGGAAGGGATGGCACATGTCCTGAAAAATTTGAATGCATACATGCAGCCTGGAGGATCACTCGATCCTAACCTTATGGAAGCTCAATCCTCAGGAGATTCTGGTCATACAGGAATTCTGCCTTCTCTAGAAGCTACAAACTAGGAAGAGGGAGTGAGCACAGAAATTATTCACGAATTCAATAACCAGTTTAGCGACACAGTTATGTTGAAGTACACCCATGACGAGCACCAAGAACCCTTAGATACAGAGGGTATTGACAAACCCATTCTTACAAATAAGGCACCTCAGAAAAAGCGGGTAGCTGAAACAAAACTAAAGAAGCTGAGGAAGAAATACCAAAAGCTCTAGAAGACAGTTATAAGGCTATGTTAGAATTGAATGAAACTGCAAATAGAGAAGCCCAGAGCACTACTCTTGAGGTAGTCACTGTGGCCACACAAACAGAATATGTGAGGGCAGGGTGACTAAAATCCAGACCAAGCCTATCTTTACTCAAATGGTAGTGACCCAAACAAATTTGAATGCAGACTTAATGGATACAATTGTTCAGATGGAGGGTTGGTCCTCCCACAATAAAAGAACTCAAATGGAGGGTTTTTCCTCCCATAATAAAAGAACTTAGGCTGAGAGCATACCCTCTCACAACACAAGCACCCAAACTGAAGAGAAATTCAAGGACACCCCTTTAAGCAGTGACCGTATTCTTTGGAAGTTATAGGAGGAGCTTGCACGAGCCCAACTTGCTTTAAAGCAATATAGGAACGAGACAGTTCCTTTGCAGAATTATCAAGAGTTGCAAAAGCAATTCAGATAGTTGACTATAATAGAAGATAAAACTTTTGCTAGGTTTAGACTAGTGGAAGAAAGGCTGAAGAAGGTAAAGACTAAGCTGGACAAGGTCATGGATTAGATTGACACCATTTGCTCGCTATATTCAGATGTCTTATCTTGCAGGTCTCCCACTACGAATTATGCCCTGTTTCTATTAGAAAGATACTTATTATTGAAGGTTAAAGCCGTAAAGGCTGTCAAACCAATAGAATTAAAGTCAATTGAAGAATTTATAAATTGTTGTAAAGAACATGGGGTAAAAGTTCAACGACTTCTTTGTGAATTTTATTTACATAATTTTGTATTATAAGAAGAGGTAGATAAGAACCCTAGCCATTTTGTTTGGGATGTTCAGTTTCATGCTTTTATTTCCTTTGCATTTAATCAACTTAAGTGGTTTAAGGCCTATAACTCTTTCCAGAGAAAAGAACATGAGATGGATTTATGGGTAAGAAGTGAGCCTACTCCCCCTTTGCAACTGTTTATTAAACACAAAAGGCTTATGACACAGGAGGGCGTAATTAAGACTTTGTTGGGTCCCCATAATACTAGTGATTACCCCATTACTATTGTAGTTGTACCCCTTATTAATATTTTTGTGCCCCTATTTGTGCCCATATTGTTACTATTTGTGGCCCATAGAAGCCCACTATTGTTATTATTGTGCCCTACATTATTATTGTTATGTAGGCCTCTGATTATGTTAGGACCCCTTAGACTCCTATATATAGAAAGGAGGTCTTTTCATTTGTATCATCCAAGAATTTTTCATTTATGTAATGTAAAGGAGGTTGCCCCCTCGAAGAGGCTGAATTCTAATGCGTTGATCGATCTTTTCTATCTTTTCTTGAGTTGGTTTCATAACATTTGGTATCAGAGCTTTGGATTCTAGGGTTTCGCTGCTCCAAACCGGTCATCGTGGAATTTTCGCTATTAGTCTTTTTCTGCGATGTTTCAGAAGTTGGAAAAAAAACCCATTTGAGAAGACAACGTGCTACATCTTGGGTCCGAATTTTAGAGAATTTTGCGCTATAATTGCGGAGATATGATCTGAGTAAGTTGGTATTTTTGCAGACTCCTGAATTACATACCAAAAAGGTGACCTAGGGAAAATCGTCATAACTTTTTCTCTGAGCATTGGATTGAAATTTCATAAAAAGGTGAAGAAAGAGGACAGGCTGTAGTTTCTTCTATATATTTTTTAGAGCCAGAGGTCGAAACAGTGACTCGTGGAACGTCGTACAAGTTCGCTCTACTGAATTAGTCT